>MU227780.1:1074652-1095517 GCA_018584345.1 Thuja plicata | reverse complement strand
TGTGGATTTGTTGCACAACAAATAGCTCTAACCTCAGCCCAAATCAGTTACATGCCAAGTGTTTGACGAATTGTCTAAATTCAGTTTGAGGGTTTTAGTGACCTATATAGTACGGGTCATTACAAAACCTCTGATCATAGTTGTGCGTTCTTCTTAAAGAACATGCTCTTCGCGATCATGATGGATGAGTGGGTGTCCCTACAGGATCATTTCAATAAAATCAAGGACATTCGAGATCAGTTAGAAGCAATTGGACAGAAAATGGAAGAAGACATGGTGGTGATCACCTTGAAAAGTCTATCGTCTTCGTATGAGCACTTTGTTGACTCTCAACATTGCTTCAACTAATGTTGACTTGAAGTTTTCCGATCTCTGCACAATGCTTTTATAGCAAGATTGCTGGAAACAACAATTCAACAGTGGTACCAGTTCATCTTCCAAGAACGGGCTTTCATAGCCAAATCTCCATCTTCTCAGTAGAAATCCTCTACTCTGGCATCAGAAGGCTCAAAGAAGAACATTCAGTGCAACTACTGCCATAAGTATGGTCACATGAAACTTGAGTGTCATAAACGCTTGGTTGCACAGGCCAAGCAAAGTGGTTCACAGCCTAAGGCAAATGTAGCGGACCACACTGAGCAGAGCGAGTCTCCTTTTACGCCTTCATGGCTAAAAGACTAGTAGACCATGTGAAATCTTCTGCCTAGTATATTGATTCAGGCACCTCACACCACATCACTCGTCATTGGGATTGGTTCACAGACTTTTAGCCATTCTCAAATTCTGTTATTTTTGCAAGGGAAGAGTACACTGTTGTCAGAAAGGGCAATGTGCAGATTCAGTCTAGAGGGAGGAAATTGATTTTCCTCAACGTGTATTATGTTCCTGGAATGGAACGCAATCTTCTCTCGGTCAGTCAAATTCTAAGACATTCTCCTCGGCTAGACGTGAACTTCAATACACATTAGTGCAGTATCATTGATCGAGAGACTTAGTCTACTATTGTCATGGGTCTTGAGGATCATGGTGTATTCAAACTTGTTGACTCTAGTGATTCTCAGGAGCTTGCCATGGCTACCAAGCGCTCCTCTGTTAGTACACTTTGGCATCAGCAGTATGGGCACTTAAATGTGCACTATCTCTCTCAGCTTGTTTGGGAAGATCTTGTCATTGGACTGCCAGAGATATAGACCCATAATCTCGGGTTTGTAGAGCATGTCAGGCTGAGAAGCAGCATCAGACTCCGTTTTCAGATGGCGACTCCTGGAGAGCTTCTAAGGTACTACAACTGGTCCATCCTGATATCGGTGGACCTATGGCTACTCCTGTTATTGGGTCTAGGTATTTCTTACTTTTTGTTGATGATTTCAATCGTAAAATGCAAGTGTATTTCCTTCATAAAAAATTAGAGTTGTTTGTTTTGTTTGAAAAGTTCGAAGCATCTGTAGAAAAAGGGTTTGTTCAACATATTGCTACTCTTAGAACTAACAATGGGGGATAATTTTGTTCTTCTGCCTTCTTGCATTTCTGTGAACATGGCATAAAGCGCCAATTAACAACACCCTACACCCCTCAGCAAAATGGTTTTGTTGAGCAGAGAAACCACGCGATCAGCAAAATGGCCCGGTCTATGCTTGAAAACAAGAGTGTTCCTAATAAATTTTGGGCTGAAGCAGTCAACACTGACATCTATCTTCTCAACTGCTCTCCTACAATAGCTGTCAAGAAGAAGACTCCGAAAGAGGCCTAGTCAGGTCCTAAGCCTAGAATCAATCATCTCAAAGTTTTTGTCTCCACTACTTTTGTCAGGATCCCTGATGCTAAGCGCACCAAGTTGGATGTCAAGAGTCAGAAAAGTCTGCTAACCGGCTATAGTGATAATCATAAGGTGTACCGTCTCATTGGCATTGAGACAAATACTGTCTTTTTTAGTCAAGATGTGGTTTTTGACAAGGAACGAGGGTCATTTCAGCTCTCTCCTTTAGTTATGGATTCAGATGATCAGCCTCTCAAGGCTCAAGACTTGGGTGTTCGTCTTCTATTAGGTCCACCTAATGTGAGGGCTTCAACTATTCCACTTCCTACCCCTCCATCGGTTCCTTCTCCTACAAGATCACCTAGACATGCTGCAGCACCACCTAATTTTCCTCAGGATTCATCTGATCTTCTGTTTGATGAACCTGATCCTGTTGCACCTCTTGCTTCTAATGTTGGCACTTCTACTCTCCGGCCTATATGGTGGGCTAAGACGATTGGCGATCTTCATGATGATGAGCTCATCGAGGGTAGAACTACTCAGAAGAAGAGCAAACCTTCGGATTCTATAAAATTTACTCTCGTGGCCAACATTCACAGTGTGTTTGAGCCACAAACATACACAAAAGTGAAAGGGATATCAAAGTGGGAACAAGCTATGACAACTGAGCACCATAGCTTGTAGAAAAATAACACTTGGGTTCTGTCAGATCTTCCTCTAGGGTAGAAACCCATTGGATGCAAATGGGTTTATAAGGTTAAATACAAGGCTAATGGTACTTTGTATAAGTACAAGGCTCATCTCGTTGCCAAAGGCTTCTCTCAGCGTGAAGGAATTGATTACGAGGAGACCTTTGCTCCGAAAGCAAAGATGAGCATCATCAAATTAGTCATAGCCACCGCAGCTTAATATGACTGGAAGGTCTATCAAATGGACGTCAAGAGTGCCTTCCTGAATGGTGAGTTACAGGAAGAGGTCTACATGACATAGCCTCCTGGATTCAAGGTCGCCGGTAAAGAACACCAGGTACTCAAATTGGTGAAAGCACTCTATGGCCTAAAATAGGCTCCTCGGGCATGGTACATAAAAATTGATAAGTACCTCATAGATCAAGGTTTCCAAAGGAGTCCTGACTCAAATTTGTATGTCAAGACTATTGGTGGTGATATCATCCTTTTGGTTATATATGTTGTTGATCTGATAATCACTTGCACTTCGGCATCTTTGATTCTGGGAATCATGAAGTCACAATAATTGTTTGCCAAAAGATCCAAATGTGAATTTGGAATGACAGAGTTATTGTATTTGGGACACATCATCAGTGCCCGAGGGGTTCAAGTACATCAAGAGAAAATCCAAGCCATTCTATAATGGCCGCCTCCCAAGACTCTCAAAGGTATGTGGATTTTTCGGATGGTGCAATTATAATAGAAGGTTTGTGAAGGGATTTTCACAGGTCAGTGCCCCATTGACAAATTTGACAAAGAAGGGGTCTTTCCATTGGGATGAGCAGGCGCAACACACCTTCGACAAGCTAAAGGAAGTCATGAGTTCCGGTTTTGGCACTACCAGACTTCACTCGGTCCTTCATCGTAGACTGTGATGCATCGAGAGAAGGCATTGGGGCAGTGTTAATGCAGGACAATCATCCCATTGCGTTCGAGAGTCGCAAACTATCGAGAGCGGAGAGGTTGCACTCCATCTACGACAAGGAGATGCTCGCCATTGCATGCACTGACGAAGTTTCGGCAGTACCTCGTCGGAGCAAAGTTTGTCGTGTAGACGAACCACAACTGCCTAAGATGTTTCTTGGAGCAGAGGGACTTGAACAAACGGCAACAGAAGTGGGTGAGAAAAATCCAAGCATTTGATTTTGATATTGAATATGTAAAGAGCAAAAATAATGTGGAGGTCGATGCCCTATCAAGAAGGCCTACCATATGTTCCCTATCTCAAATTTCAGCAGATTGGAAGGCACATATGTTGGTTGAATGCTCCAAGAATACATTCGCGTGCCAGTTGATGGATGGTCAAGTGCAGGATGACAGATACAAGGTGGTTGACGACATCATTTACTACAAGGGAAGAATCTATCTGGTACCTGAGTCCAAGATGAAGGAAAGACTTCTAAAAGAGATGCATGACTAAGCCCCTTGGCTGGACACCTCGAATACCTGAAGACCTACAGACAAATCCGGGAAAGGTTTTCTTGGAAGGACCTTAAGAATGATGTTCTGCAGTACGTGCGGGAATGCTCCACTTGCCAGCTGAACAAATCCAAGCACACCTTACCTGCGGGACTGCTTCTGCCATTACCAATCCCCGATCAGAATTGGGATAGCATCTCGATGGATTTCATTACCGGGCTTCCCAAAGTGCAAGGAAAGGATTGCATCTTTGTCGTGGTAGATAGTTTGACAAAGTATGCCCATTTCTTTTCCATCTCCACTGGATGCCAGGCAATTCAAGTGGCCGGGTTGTTTTTCTGTGAGGTATTTCGCTTGCATGGACTATCGCGGATCATAGTGAGTGACATGGATAGTCGTTTTCTCAGCACCTTCTGGATGGAGTAATTTCGGTTGGCATGAACGGAGTTATCTCCAAGCACAAGCTACCACCCGCAAACAGTTGGGCAGACGAAGATTGTGAACAAATGGCTGGAGGGTTATCTCAGGAACTATGTTTCAGAACAGCAGAAAGCATGGGTCTGATGGTTACATTTGGGAGAACACTGTTACAACACCACCTACCACATGTCGATAAGTATGGCACCCTTCAAAGCATTGTATGGTTATGAACCTTCATCATTCGTGGATCTGGCATTAGGTGACAGTCGCGCACCGACGGCCAAGGACTAGCTACAAGAGAGTTTGGATATCCTGAGATCTCTCAAGGATAACCTGCAGAGGGCTTCAGCTATTAGGTCCACCTAATGTGAGGGCTTCAGCTATTCCACTTCCTACCCCTCCATCGGTTCCTTCTCCTGCAAGATCACCTAGACATGCTGCTGCACCACCTAATTTTCCTCAGGATTCATCTGATCTTCTGTTTGATGAACCTGATCCTGTTGCACCTCTTGCTTCTAATGTTGGCACTTCAACTCTCCGGCCTTATGTGGTGGGCTAAGACGATTGGCGATCTTCATGATGATGAGCTCATCGAGGGTAGAACTACTCGGAAGAAGAGCAAACCTTCGGATTCTGTAAAATTTGCTCTCGTGGCCAACATTCACAGTGTGTATGAGCCTCAAACATACACAAAAGTGAAAGGGATATCAGAGTGGGAACAAGCTATGACAACTGAGCACCATAGCTTGTAGAAATATAACACTTGGGTTCTGTCAGATCTTCCTCTAGGGTAGAAACCCATTGGATGCAAATGGGTTTATAAGGTTAAATACAAGGCTAATGGTACTTTGTATAAGTACAAGGCTCATCTCGTTGCCAAAGGCTTCTCTCAGCGTGAAGGAATTGATTACGAGGAGACCTTTGCTCCGAAAGCAAAGATGAGCATCATCAAATTAGTCATAGCCACCGCAGCTTAATATGACTGGAAGGTCTATCAAATGGACGTCAAGAGTGCCTTCCTGAATGGTGAGTTACAGGAAGAGGTCTACATGACATAGCCTCCTGGATTCAAGGTCGCCGGTAAAGAACACCAGGTACTCAAATTGGTGAAAGCACTCTATGGCCTAAAATAGGCTCCTCGGGCATGGTACATAAAAATTGATAAGTACCTCATAGATCAAGGTTTCCAAAGGAGTCCTGACTCAAATTTGTATGTCAAGACTATTGGTGGTGATATCATCCTTTTGGTTATATATGTTGTTGATCTGATAATCACTTGCACTTCGGCATCTTTGATTCTGGGAATCATGAAGTCACAATAATTGTTTGCCAAAAGATCCAAATGTGAATTTGGAATGACAGAGTTATTGTATTTGGGACACATCATCAGTGCCCGAGGGGTTCAAGTACATCAAGAGAAAATCCAAGCCATTCTATAATGGCCGCCTCCCAAGACTCTCAAAGGTATGTGGATTTTTCGGATGGTGCAATTATAATAGAAGGTTTGTGAAGGGATTTTCACAGGTCAGTGCCCCATTGACAAATTTGACAAAGAAGGGGTCTTTCCATTGGGATGAGCAGGCGCAACACACCTTCGACAAGCTAAAGGAAGTCATGAGTTCCGGTTTTGGCACTACCAGACTTCACTCGGTCCTTCATCGTAGACTGTGATGCATCGAGAGAAGGCATTGGGGCAGTGTTAATGCAGGACAATCATCCCATTGCGTTCGAGAGTCGCAAACTATCGAGAGCGGAGAGGTTGCACTCCATCTACGACAAGGAGATGCTCGCCATTGCATGCACTGACGAAGTTTCGGCAGTACCTCGTCGGAGCAAAGTTTGTCGTGTAGACGAACCACAACTGCCTAAGATGTTTCTTGGAGCAGAGGGACTTGAACAAACGGCAACAGAAGTGGGTGAGAAAAATCCAAGCATTTGATTTTGATATTGAATATGTAAAGAGCAAAAATAATGTGGAGGTCGATGCCCTATCAAGAAGGCCTACCATATGTTCCCTATCTCAAATTTCAGCAGATTGGAAGGCACATATGTTGGTTGAATGCTCCAAGAATACATTCGCGTGCCAGTTGATGGATGGTCAAGTGCAGGATGACAGATACAAGGTGGTTGACGACATCATTTACTACAAGGGAAGAATCTATCTGGTACCTGAGTCCAAGATGAAGGAAAGACTTCTAAAAGAGATGCATGACTAAGCCCCTTGGCTGGACACCTCGAATACCTGAAGACCTACAGACAAATCCGGGAAAGGTTTTCTTGGAAGGACCTTAAGAATGATGTTCTGCAGTACGTGCGGGAATGCTCCACTTGCCAGCTGAACAAATCCAAGCACACCTTACCTGCGGGACTGCTTCTGCCATTACCAATCCCCGATCAGAATTGGGATAGCATCTCGATGGATTTCATTACCGGGCTTCCCAAAGTGCAAGGAAAGGATTGCATCTTTGTCGTGGTAGATAGTTTGACAAAGTATGCCCATTTCTTTTCCATCTCCACTGGATGCCAGGCAATTCAAGTGGCCGGGTTGTTTTTCTGTGAGGTATTTCGCTTGCATGGACTATCGCGGATCATAGTGAGTGACATGGATAGCCATTTTCTCAGCACCTTCTGGATGGAGTAATTTCGGTTGGCACGAACGGAGTTATCTCCAAGCACAAGCTACCACCTGCAAACAGTTGGGCAGACGAAGATTGTGAACAAATGGCTGGAGGGTTATCTCAGGAACTATGTTTCAGAACAGCAGAAAGCATGGGTCCGATGGTTACATTTGGGAGAACACTGTTACAACACCACCTACCACATGTCGATAAGTATGGCACCCTTCAAAGCATTGTATGGTTATGAACCTTCGTCATTCGTGGATCTGGCATTAGGTGACAGTCGCGCACCGACGGCCAAGGACTAGCTACAAGAGAGTTTGGATATCCTGAGATCTCTCGAGGATAACCTGCAGAGGGCTCAGAATCAGCAGAAGATGTATTCCGACCGGCACCGGATTGAGTAGAGTTTTGAGGTAGGCGATTTGGTATACCTCCAGCTTCAACCGTACAGACAATCCTCCCTGAAGACATGTAGTAAGGAGAAGTTGAAGCCGCGTTTCTATGGACCCTACAGAGTGGTTCTGAGGGTGAGCGAAGTTGCCTACGATTTGGAACTTCCTGAGGGGACTCAGATTCACAATGTTTTTCATGTGTTGTGCCTCAAGAAGGCCATCCGGCAGCGAGTCACAGTGTCGAAGGAACTACAACCCGTTGACGAAGAGGGGAAACTAATTTTGGAATCTACTGGGATCATCGACATCAAAGAGAAGAAGCTAAGGTCGCGCACAATTAAGGAATTCCTTGTGCGATGGAAGGCTCTGTCTATCGAGTATGCCACCTGGGAAGGCGAGCAGTTTTTGGAGTACCCAAGCCTACAATTGCTTGAGGGCAAGCAATTCTTGGGCGGGGAGGACTGTAATCACCCCGATATTATTAAATAATTTAATTTAATAATTTTGTATGTATGACCCCGAAATTAAATTTATTATATCTTGGGCCCTTTTTTTAATTTATCGTCGGTAGTGTGTTGGCCGTGTCGGCACTTTTTGTAATCCTTCGGGAAGTTTCTCGGAGCCATATATAAGGCCGAGTTAGTTAATTTTGTAGGTATGCAAATTTGATATTTCCTTTTCTATGTGTGAATTCCAGTTGGAGTTCAGTTGTCTGCCATTTCGGAGGTGAAAGATCCTCCCTACTTGGCATCCACAGTTTCGGTGGGAGTAACCCTTCACCCTATTCTACTCTGCTCTCAGTCCAAGATCATTGTAATCTGAAGTGCTATCATTATTGAATCTAAATATTGCATGTCCTGTGATTCAGCGACTATCAATCTGGTGTTCACTCCTGTGCCAAATTGTGTTAATCTTATTATATTATCTATCTTGCACTACATAGTTAATATATTTTTGTTTCCTGTCGCCCCATAGTACAGTTGTCTGCACACTCCTTCATAGGGCTGCAGAGTTTCTCATATCTTAACAAGTACAAGTTTGAAAGGATTTAAAGGGTGTGTGATATCCTTTTTTATGAGGAGGATGATTGTAGCATGGTCAGACCTTAATAGGTTTAGAATCTTTGATTGCAATAGCGAGCAATTATCTAGCCAACTTGCTGTTGCAAAGAACCAATTTAACTTCTCCATTTTTCTTCCAAATCCTTCCCTCAGATTGGTCCATGCTAATGTTCCAATTTGGGAATGATTTCCCAGAGGGCATTTTGATCATCAAAGTTATTAAAACTGCTTTGGGACTGAGATTCCCTTTCTATAACTCCCCTTTCCAGTGGGGCTGAAGATACTGTTCAGATCTCCTTGGATAATGTTTTCCCTTAACTACTTGATGACAGGTTAGTCAAGCTAGTGCTGCATTGCTTTTTGGTGAGGTAGACACTTGAGAGCATAGGCACTTAGCACCTATATTTATGTTTCCTTTCAGTCCTTGAATTTCCTATGCTAGATAATTCTTGTTTGAATCTAAGTGTGCTACTCTGGACCTGGGGTTCCATGCAACAACCAGTCATCTCTAGTGACCTTCAGATTCAACAGCCATACATACTATCAAAGCTATTCCATCTCCAAGCTGCAATCTCTTCTATAGAGTCTTTTATAAGTTCAGTTTCTTGAATAAAAAACATCTGGGAGCCAAAGTCGAAGCTACCCTTTCAGCAGCCTCCTTTTGCTAGGGATCTCTAGACCCATAGCATTCAATCAAAGAATTTTCAAGGCTAATTGAGAGGGACCTTCCCTCCCCTACTTTTTGCGGATTCAAATAGCAACGTATGTTTTCTCACTCCAATAGTAATTTTCTTATTTTTTCTGTTTAGTGGGCATTGCATTTTTCCATTTTCTAAGACATTAAATCAGGAGCTTTTTCAAGATATATTAGAATAAAGGTCCCCCTCTTATTTTATAATCCACACATACTTATATTTCTTGTTTTGCTAAGCTTCTTTATCATTCTCAGTATCCTAACGTTAAATGAGCTCCTCCGATATTGGTAATTGGTGTCTTCCTTTATTGGTAATTTTGGGTTTTGATTTCGAGTTGCCTTAGTTCTCCATTCATGTGTTGAGCTAATTTCTTTTTTTCCCTACCTCTGTTACTCCCTTTCTCCTAGGGTTCTTTTTTCTTTGTCTCTATTGATCCTCTTGGGTTGCCTTATTTTAACATGTCTTTAAGGCATGCCCCATATCTAAAACAAGGTTTCATAGTCAATTTTCAGTGGGTGTATAATCTTTCCAGATTGAATATATTTTCTCTGGCAGTGGTTTCTAGAGGTTCGGGATGCTGCAAACTTTTGTGTAGGCTTGCCTTCCTCAACTCTTCATTTTTTGGGTTTTATCATGGAGATCAACAAAAAGTTCTCCAATTGATTGGTTGGCATACTCATTCCATAATGCCAATGGGGGGTCATGTAGACATTACCCATATTGGAAATTAGTGAGAAACTCATTGACCATTTCCTCATGTATAATCCAGAGTTTTGGTGAACCCATGGACTTCCTGCGAAAATCAGGTTTTGTTCATTGAGGGTCTTTGACCTCACAGTGAAGAAGCCCTTCTAAAGGCAAGTAGTGGAGAATTGTCCATTGGTTTGACAATGAACTCTTGTCCATTCATTCAAATGTTACTTAAGTAGATGCTAATGAAAGTGACATACTAGGGCTTTGTCTGACAATTCCTTTAGGTTTTCTGTCATATTTGAATTTTCTTCAGGGTGGGCCTGTTAATTTGCAGGGATAGTCGTTTGGCTTTTGTAGGATTCCTGAGATATTATGGTTGTTTACCATGGAATCCTAGAAGTTAGAGTTTTTTTTCTATCCCTATCAGTATTAACAGAGCCCTTGCTCGTGGCTTTTCCTCACATACTGTACCATTTATTCAAAAAATTATTGCTACAGCAATTTGGAGTCGGCCAATTAGAAGCAGGAAGAGCTGGCTGCAACTTTCTCCTTCAGTGGGGTGGAGAGCTTTGCTCATGAAAAATGCCTTGCATGTTATCATCTAAAGAAAATCACTATCAGATAGTCTTATTATATGTGAGGGCTCTTTGCAGTTGCCCTGGTCATCCAGGGTGTCCCCTAGATGAGGCCTAGCAAGGATAGAGAAGAGACAAAAAGATAATTAAATTGTAATTTGTACCTGCAATCATGTTCGAAAGATCTTGGAAGATGGACATTTCTAGAAAACATGCCCTTGGATTCCTTTTGTTCTACCAAAAATACATATACAATGTGCCAGCCTAACTGAAATCTTGCTTTTATTCCCATACTTGGCAAATCACTCACCACTTCTTAATTTTCATTTAAAACTTATTGGTTTCCAAGGGTCTATATTAGCAATATCCTGAGTTGGATGAAAAAGCAAATTTATTTGAAAAGTTACTAGTGTTTGTATCTTGCATTGTCAAGAAATCAACAGTTGGTGATTACGAATTCTGAATAATTGATTATTGTCTGTGACTTTTTCCCTTGCAGTACGTCTAAGTGTTCATTTCAAATAGGGTCTTTTTTGTTGCTGGAGGAACCTTTTACGGTATGTTGAGTATGTATTGTTTTTGCATTCACTGATTTATGGGGATGATTGATTAAAAAAAGGCATAAAAAAATTATTCATTTTGTTGTTTATCTTTGCTTGCAGATAGAGAATGGTCTACTTACGCCAACCCTGAAAATTCGGAGAGATGTTGTTTTCACTCGGTTTCATGATCAAATTGTTAGTCTATTTAAATAAATCAAAGTAGAAGGATGAAATCATGTAATCAATTTGAATGTTTTTGTTGCAGACATGTTTAATTATCTCCATGGTACATTTTTTTTAATAGAAATATTTATCCAAGTAGTGCATAAAAATGAAGATTCAAGAGCTTTCTCACTATTTATTATATTTAGAATGGTATTAAATATTATTAGAAGATAAAGCTTGGATTTGTAATAAAGTCTTCTTA
The DNA here is from genome assembly GCA_018584345.1 of Thuja plicata. Taxonomy (NCBI): domain Eukaryota; kingdom Viridiplantae; phylum Streptophyta; class Pinopsida; order Cupressales; family Cupressaceae; genus Thuja; species Thuja plicata. Next base: position 1,084,188 of record MU227780.1, on the reverse strand, counting down.
GGAGCAATTGTTTTTAGTCATTATTTTTAGTGTTAGGTGAGTCATGTCATGTTTATCAGTATGCATGGTTTCAACCTCCTATCCCAATATAAGGAGATGAACCTCTTTGTAATTGTTATCCAATTATTTAATAGAAAACCGAAATATTGTCTCTTTAGTTTTTGCAATTGGTAAGAAAACAGCAGGGTTTTATTGTAGAACCACAACAAGTGAAAATGCACCAAGGAAAATCGCGGATTTTTTCATCAATAAAAATCGTGACTTCATTTTTTAAAAATCGTGCACCATTTCATGTAAGAAATTGTGGGTTTTGCTTATGCAAATTACAGGTTTCTTTCTTTATGAAAACCGCATTTGGTTTTCGACATTGAATCGTGTAGCCATTATTCTTTGTGAAAAATATCGTAGAATGTTGTTTCTTTCTAAATTGTGCCTACTTTTCGCTGAAAATTGTGTTGATTTTTATTGAAAATTTATGGTGATTTTATATTGGTGTCTGCAGTTTATTTTTATAACTACACGCGCACAGATTCAACGGCTAGTATTTTGTAAGAGGCCACCCCGGATCTGACCTCAAATTTTTTCCACTTTCTTATAATTTGAAACATCAGACCATGATTGGATAGTTTACTGATTTTTTGCAAAGATAAGGTTTGTTTGGAAAGGTTATATTGTTCAATCCTTTATTTGAACAGACTCACAATCATATAAAGAATACATAACAGAAAAAACAGTGATACTTATTTTTCTGTTACAAATTCACAGAGATATTGATCGGATTTTTCTTTGACCTGTTACGATTGATATAGCAGTCAGGAGACTTAACCGCCACACGAACTTCAGTCACCTAGTTTAAGCTTGTCTTGCAACAAATAAGTTCTCCAGAATATCTGAGAAGTCCTAACCTTCGTATAACAGCTTGCAACAACAGAATTGGTTCAATATAATCTCAAAATCCTTGCTGCTGATCAGAAACCATCGAGACAGCCTCCTTCAAGAACACAGTTTAAATGCCCGCCCTTACACCTATGGGTTTTCACCACATTCTCTTCCGCGTTACTCAACTGAAGATGTTCTGTTGTGCAGAGTTAAAATAAGTCGCAGTTCCTGCAAACACCTCTGCAATTATTCTCCTGCTCTGATCAACTCGTAAGAGGCCCAGAATTTCTGAATAAAACGGAAAACTCAAATGATGGTTGACATTGTTGGTTCCCCAAAAAGGTTTTACGCTACTAAGAGCCACCAGTACACTCTTCACCAAATTCTATAGAGAAGCCAACTCTAATTGTTAAACTTCTTAAGAAGACTAGACCAACTGACAGGGATACTAAACTATCCTTCTACACTTAGGGTTCTGCAAGACCCAGGGGGGATTCCTTCAATCCACTCACAACCTCTGCACCCAGCTTGTGAAATGAATAAAAAGTAGCAGAAAGCTCACATAAACTCAACAGAATCAGGAGAATGTTGCAGATTGGCTAAATCTTCAGTGATCCTCAACTAAATTGAGCACGAGATGGGTATTACTATAACACAACATAAAACAAAATGGTTTGACAAGATTTAATCAAATTTATAGCAAGGCTAGGTGATTTGAAATAGTACATGACTTAGTAAGACACCACAGGATTGATTAGTGCCTAATTTCACTGGGTATCAAAGTCATACGCACATAAACTTCAGTATGACAGATTTACACTAAATAGCTTTCAGATCTGAGAAAATATTGTCTTACACTATTCCTTAATTGCAACCCTAACCCACACTTCTTATAAAGATCCTTGCATAAACCTCATGAATCTGTAAATTAGTTCAAGCACTTAGTTGACCATAAGATCAAAGTATGAAATCAACTCACATACATCATAACAATGCATTAAAATAGAAGGAAATCCTTGATTTCTTTCCACTTAAAAACTCATAAAACTCATATACAGGAGAGAAATGGATCAGAAATTATATGTATTTGTTATCCAATTCCTATCTTCAGTCATACATCAATTCATAACTCATAGACCCAAAACCTACAACAAAATTAGACACACAATCCTTCAAAATTTGCTTTGTGCATGCATTACAAAATTTTCAATATCACCTAGACTCTTGCTACTGGAACCTATCCTACCCAAAGAATTCAGGACTAGAAATTCAGAACCCTTACTACTGACCTTGAAAATCCCTTTATAGGAACAAGGGAGGAGCACCCAATGGCAATTTGCACCATACTGTTCATCCATCACTTCTGTCTTAACTGCCAACTACCTCAGAAAGTTATGAGGTCTATGTTGTCTTTTAGCAATGGAGCTACCACCTTGCTGCAATTCCTTGGTGATATGTCGCTTCAAAGATAACTTGAAACCCACTCATCCTATCCATCAAACACTGCCACCTGCAACTTCCCACTGCAAAAGATTAAAATAATCCATTGCCTTTACTTCTGAATTCTTCTTAGGATGGTGTCTGATCTTATCTTACTGCACAAATCTCTGCAAATCCTTTTTGTTAGACCTCATCAACACATCTCGACTACATTAATGTAGACTCAAAAATCAACCTGATCCATCTACATTTTTGCAACTAGACCTTGCACCATTATGACAATTAGATCCCTTGGTGATGAGTCAAGATCCGACCTTACTTATCCACTGGCTACTTCGCGCGCGCACGTCATGCAACGGATCTAGTTATCTCTTTTAAATCTAATTTGAATCTTGACTGTTGATCCTTACCCATGCTGGCACATCGAGCGTTCACAATCACTCAACATGATACTATTTATGATGTGGCAGATGGACAAGCCACAAATCGGTCAATAGAATATCACCACCCGCGGCGCATCGACATCTGGCCCCACCTTCAGCCTATGATGAACATGGCACATGGCAAGATCCTGTGACTCTAATCCATCGAACAAAAACAACCATCAAACAAGACCTAACTCATAAGTCGAGGCCCTAAGCTATTTGAAAACGATATAAATTGGCGACTAGTACCCACCTGTCTAGTGCATCGGTTAAAATCAACTATCGAACAACTAGGGGAAAAGCCCTATCAAATATAAATGTGTTCGATGAATTGAGAGTAGCTAGCCCCACACACGTGGCAACATGTCGCCAATTCTCCAACCTTGGAAGAAAATTAGATTTCATCTCGCGAGCTCATGACCACCGTTCATCTCATGCCACGTGGCAACATCTCGCCAGCTCGCAACCCAAATGACGGTTCCCTATGATAGCTCACGACCAAGCGACAAGCTGTTTAATCACAACATCTAAGACGTGGCGCCCAAGCGCTAGTTCTCCATACTAACTTCCTCACATTTACACCCACGAACTCGCAACTAGCCATTAACATCTCTTACTCTAACTTGAACTCACGATTGCCAATCATTCATACCAGCGAACTCGCGATACCAACTTCTTCCATCTGAATCAACTGCCACGTGGCAAGTTCTCGCTAACTCGCACCCTTAGTGACTAACCGTCAACTTACCTCGCGACTAGCAATTTTCATCACCGTCGCGGCCTCATCTCCAACTCGCCGATTAACAACATCTAAATTCGAAACCGCCCTGAGCTGGCGACCAGATCCCTACCTTTATCATCCAGGACAGGTGGTAGTCACTCGCTAGTTCTCCAACATGAGAAGAATATTCCCTTTCATCTCGCAAGCTCACGACCACTGTCCATCTCTAGATTTGGCCTGTCCACGTGGCAGCATCTCACAAACTCTTTGACTGCATCACTGACTGCCACTAACCCTCGTGACTTCGCGACAATGCCACTCGCTAGCTCACGACCTGAAACTGCTAACTGCCACACAATCGGTGACCTGGCGACTAACTGTCCTCTCCAACTCGCTAGCATTTCATGTTATCTCTCTTGACCGCCACGACCTAGAGACTAGCCGCCACTCACCAACTCATCGGTTTATTTGTTGACTGCTTGCCTACCTCATGAGTTCACGGTATCACGCCACGTGGAGGCCCACTCATCAACCCGCCTTACTCCTTCCATGTGGCGCATTCTGGTTCACTACTTCGTCTGCCACATCACCGCTCAGTCACTTCGGGCCCACAAAATTTCTCCTAATGTCGTTGTATTGTCCGCCCCCATAACACCCCTGCGCGCGCAAGATTCCAAAAGGCGCGGTTGCCTTAGGTAACTAAGCATATTTGACCTTTCATATAAAAATATAACATCACCACCTCACCTAGCCAATGTCAGATAGGCCCCAAAAGTGACTCGCTCACAAGAATGTCGACCTGAGACCAGATCAACCGCATGCATACCCTGCAATTATTATTAACCATGAATTTCATGCTTCTTCCGCATTGGTTAAAAGGATGTTGGGAAAGCCCATCAAACAACCTTTATTCCTACCATTAAGGTGTTCCTGCAAAATTTCACAAAACTTTGCACATGCCGACAGACACTATACCTTTCAAAGTAAATACTTACGAATCAGATTGAGACTACCGCCACTTTAATGCATTCCACAACATTCAAATATACATAGTTTCTTTGCTTTAAAAAAATAAGCTTCAAAGGTTTGTATCTCTTGGTTTTCATATTGACCACATTTGCAAAGGTACTATCATCTGTTACTTTCAGGAGAATGTGAACCATTTCTTCATCTGCAACTGTTTCTATTCATTCTCGTTCACGGCATGATGGTTCTTGAAGACTCGACAACGACTTCACAACACTAGATAGCAGCTCACATTCAGACAAACATCATTAATGTACTCCAATCAGAAGCTATTGGAGTTGTCATACCGCGCCTATTATCCCCCATGTTATCAATATGAATAACTTGCATTTTTTACTTGATACCTATCATTCAATCTCATTATAATCAAAACATCGAGCAATGTTAACTTACGCCAAAGTTTAATTAATTGCCCACCTATACTTGAGACTTTACATTAAAATATATATAAAAATTTCTAGACAAGGTGGAAGTCACCAATTTTCATGTAAAAAAAAAGGCATTCAAAATTTATATCACTAAAAAATATTGGTATTAAATTTAATCTCTACTAAATTGGATGAATATTTTTTATATAAACAAAATTTAACCTTTTTACATTAATACTTCTTAAATTTGTCTTTGAAGAAGACTTTATATTACAAATTTTGTTGATAAGTCCAAATGTGAATCTTGAAGCAAGTCCACCTCCAAGATGAATTGGGTTTCTCCCCAACTCACCGAATAATCCCAAGAGTTCATGTAAATTGAAACAAGAAGCTCTCAGAACTCTTCCATAAGAAATTTATAAACCCAACATAACCAAGCATTATTAGAATCAGTCTCTCATTCTTCTTTTATAACCAATTGTAAAGACTTTTGGCCTTCCCTTTGTTTGTCTCTTCATTTTCCTTTATTTTTTCTTCCCCCCCCCCCTTTTAATTTGATTTGAACTTAAGGAAATAATAATAAAGTGACTTAAATAACTTTTCACTTAACTCACCATTAAGTCACTCTAATACTTCATTAAATTAATTAAATAATATTATCCTCATTAACCTCAAAAATACTGCTCCATCAATCCACTACGCCACTCTGATAAAAACATGAATATGTCCCGAGTTGTGAAGTAACTCATCATGATCAATACGAAGCAATGCACCAATCACGTCAAAACCTGGATCCTAAACCAATCTTTTCCTCTCGCTATGGGCATAGAAATAGATATATACCATTATACAATTATCATATATCATACATCTATATAAGTAGACCATCAAAAAGGTGTGAAAGGCAACTCCTATATGCACATAGAGCAACTCGTTATGTCGCCAAATGCTAATATTGTAACTCAGACCAACAATAAGAATGATGTTGATGGTGTCACCATACCCATGTATTGGAAATATATCCACCTCATATACAATATCGAGCAAATAAACATGTCTCTGTACACTCATATGCAACTCAATAGTTCTTGTAGACCATGTCAAAACTGAAAGTGCAATAGAAACCCAAGTGGGGTGGTCGCTAACCATTAAAAAATTGATGAAAATGAAAGTACGAACCAATAAATAAATAGCTACCATATAATATGAAATCAGTGACAAATCTAAAGATGAATGGTACATGTCTTCATCACCCATCAAAGATAATTCTTGAGTGTGTTGGGTGGATATATTGCACCCAAAGGCTTTTAAGGATCAATTGCAAAATAGTGGTTCCAGCCACAATGTGTGAGACACGGTCTCTCCTAATTATAAGGGAAGGCTCCCCCTTCTTATTGCTACAAGAATCAACAAAACACTTAACTACTTCTATTTACACTAAGCTAAATCAGGGTGGGACATTCATACTATTCTCTTATTTCAGAATAGATGTTGTCATTGCAATAGGATCTTTAGTCAATGGTGTATTTCACTTACAAAGTATTTGTTGGAACAATAATCCTGATAAACAGAAGATTAGATGCAAGAATGACCTTCAGCGTACCAACAACTTTCAGTAACTTGGGAGTTCACAAAAGTTCAAAATCTTTCAATGACCCCTTATAAGATTATGAGAACAAGAATGAAACACATGTCCAGCTCTAAGTCTCCATATATTACACCTTGCATGCCCAAACAAATAAAATGAAACAACACAAACTCTGCAAACTACTTCTTTGCTTAAGTGTTCTATGCTAATGTCGGACTTGATAAGCAACTTAAAGTCTGCAAGGCCAAACCTGGAAATCTAACTATAGCTTTAAACATAATTTGCAGCTCAAAGTCTATAAGATTGGGTTCAAATCCCTTTTAGACAATAGAACACATTCACAACCAACTCCAGAAAATGTCGTCACATGACAACTTGAATCAACACAAAGTCTGAAAGAAAACTACCTCTTTTATTAACTGTAATTTGTCTTACATCTTAACACAGTTTTAGAGTGCACAAACAAATTGACAAAGTTTTGTTGCATTGTCAAAAGATGATTATTTACAATGAGCCCTCTTGTATTTATAGAAAAGAGGTTGAGAGAAAAATGTGGAAAACTAACTACCTATTGTTGACTTATTCAACATTACAGTCCTATGTAATGTGATTACATGTAATGAGATTGTGTAATTGCAATTTTTCGCTTTACATGTGACATTACATATGCAATTGCAATTTTATGTTTCATATGTAAATCGTCAAAACTAAATTACAAAATGCATGATTGAAACTAAGTTAAGTTTATGAGAAGACACGACTCTTATTACATCATCCTTTGTTACAGAGGTCTTCCTATCACTAGATTGGCAGTACTTGAAGTCTTCAGATTTGTATGTGGATGAGAACATTTGCATGAAAAATTGTAACTTCACTTTTGCATTTGATTGAATCAAATAACTGACCTTTATTCTAATCCGTGAGTGAAAAATATTCACAATCCCTCTTATAGATCAGTTACCACTTGCTTGGAATCAGTCTTGAAAGCATTCTACTACCCTTGATGAAACAACATGCCAACCTAATCTTCTTCTTTGGGGTAGTACTAGCTTTTTGGGAAAATCTTTTTGCCAAGTTGAGGTTTGAAGCCTAAAGTGTGATTGAGAGCAGACACAATGGCATTGTAATGATGTGTTCTGAAAATTTTCAAGGTTAGACAATAAATCGACATGACCTTTGAGATGCTAGATAGAAACTCGACTACAATGAAAAGACAAAAATAATAAATAAAAAGTGACCAAAAATGCAATTTCGTAGTTTTTGGAGTGCGCTGCAAGTGACGGCGCATGTATAATTCAAGATATTATTGTTCATGTAATTGGATCAAAAAGTTTCATTTACAAAAGAAAAACACTAAGTTTCAACTAAAATCGGGGTTTTTGTACCCAACTACACATGAGGCTGCATATGTAATTGCATGTGTAAGTTGATTCTACCAAGACAAAAATCCCTAAGTGCATTTGTTTTTGTAATTAGAATAGGTAAGGTTGAGTTTAATTGGGATTTTTTTTTGATGTGATTGCATATAGGATTGCCTGTTACAAAAACATGCAATGGGTCTGAAAATCTTCGATTTAGGTACAAAATAGATAAAACACCGAGTAATTGGGGATTTCATAAGTGATTGCATCTAAAATTACATGTAATAAAACATGCAATAGGCATCAAAAAGTTCCAATTTGGAACCAAAAAAAAATTCCAAGTTCAATGTAATCACATTATTCTTATTGCAAATATCATTGCAAATGTGGGTAAAAACCATAATTGCAATGAGGCGTAAACAAAAGCGAGTGCGAGTGCATTTGCAATGAAAGCCTCTGAAACCTTATTTATATATATATATATATATATACGCATGCTTTAAATTGTAGTTGGATTTTAGGGCTTAGAAAAACCCGGCTCTGTTGGATGTTGAATTGTTTTAGCCAAAGAGGCAACGCATCATACTATTGAAACCAATATTTGTTAAACAAAAACTCTGAATCTGAAAGCTTAAGAGAAAATGTGCCCTAAACACAAAAATGACCAAAATCTTCATACACAGGCCCAAAAATGATGTAGAGAACTGATGAGGAAAATACCTTCAAATGCGGACATAACTGGTTTAAAGATGTGAAAACATGCACAAATGCGTTTGAAATTCAAAGCAACAATTTTGAACAAAGAAGAAACGAAGCTAAAAGACTTAACAAATCAATTTAAAAACTAAAATGGGCTCGACATTTATTGGTTTCTTCAAAGATTTTTGAGTTTAGTCTGGGATTTCGAATCTCGGCTTTAACATCACGTCTAATGAATACCACTAATAACGTGATATTATAAGACACTTAAAACTGTTTTTGAGAAATACATATAGGGCCCGTTTGGCAGCTGGAATACCATATCATGAATATGGTCAATTCAGGAAGATGTTGCATATTCAGGAAGATGCTTATCCTCAAAATGAAATCCGGAATATGGTCTGACCCGTTTGGTTCACCCGGAAGATGAATGAGAAGATGCATTAAGAAATTTTAATTCTTTATTTTTTAATTTCTTTGAATATGGTGTGTATATATACACACATGCACACGTGTATATATACATACATACATGTGCATGTATATATATATGTGTATATATATATATACACATGTATATATATGTGTATATATATATACACATGTGTATATGTGTATATACACACATGTACACATATACTCATACACACATGTGTGTGTATACACACATATACACACATTTGTGTACATATACACACATACACACATACACGTGTTTTTATACACACATACACACATACACGTGTTTTTATACACACATACATGTGTGTATATACACATACAAGTGTGTATCCATGTATACACATATACGCACATGTGTATATATACACATGTGTGTGTATATACACACACCATACATATGTGTATATATATAGACATATACACACATGTGTATATACACACACCATACATGTGTGTATATATACACACATACATGTATGTATATATACACACATGTGTATATACACACATATACACACATACATGTATGTATATATACACACATATGTGTATATACACACGTGTATG
>MU227780.1:1052501-1066241 GCA_018584345.1 Thuja plicata | reverse complement strand
TATATATATATATATATATATATAAAACTTATTTTCATGATTTCCTTGCGGTGCACAACTTGTTTTCATGAATGTTTAGGGGTGACTATAAAATTCTCACTCTAGCACTTTAATTGTTTGTGTCAACATCTTATTATAACATGTCGATGACCCCATTTACCCTCAGCTGACCCCACAAAAAATCACATTGAAACCACTTCTATCCAAGCGGTGTCACGTAACCGACGTTGGGTTACCCATTCAGTGCCCATTGATAACCGTAAAACCGTGTCATTTCGCCTCCTTATTTTCTCTCCGCGCCTCTTCTCTGCTTCATGTGATGCTCCAATCACAAGTAATAAGTAACCATAGAACCATGTATACTACGAATAAGTATTCATGATGTCATATTGGTACTATTGAACTGTTTGACGCACATAATTGTACTGTATGCATTTTCCTTCATTTCATCTATTGGACATTGACTATATGCATTTCTGTTATATCCATCTCCCACTTTAAACAAAAATTGTTATTGTATTCACTTGCAATTCATACTTGCGTGTACATACAAGTATTATTGTCATATGTGACAGAAATAGGGAACATTGTCGATTTGATCATGAGAAGATGTTATAATATTACAATATATGTGACAGAAATAGGGAACATTATCAATTTGATCATGAGAATATGTTGTATTTTTGCAATATATGTGATAGAAATAGGAAACATTGTCAATTTAATCATGAGAAGATGTTGTATTATTGCCTCTTCTCTGCTTCATGCGATGTTGCAATCACAAGTAACAATGATTTCATGAGTTGGTTATTGTTCAATGCATGTGCATAACTGGATAATCATTTCAAGTCTTTTTAAAGACACCATAGTATGCATTTCTGTTATATCCATCTCTCATTTTAAACAAAAAATGTTATTGTATTCACTTGCACTTCATACTTGCATGTACATACACACTAACATACATACATACACACTTACATGTGCGCATTTCTGTATTCATGTGCACACATACAACATATACATATATATGTGAGTGTACACTTACATTGAGTAAATTTTGCAAAAATAATATGTTCGTAACATGTTCTCCTTGTTTTGAATAAGTAAGCCCGGGTATGTTGTCATTGGGTTCACAGCAGACAAGCATGTCAGGAAAGCAAAAGTCAAGGACAGTGAACAGTGGTAGCACAACTGATATAGTTGCTCTAGGTGTGGAGTTAATAGAACAAGTGGATGCAAATAAAGGATTTGTTGCACAACAAGATTTTGTTGTGGACCACATGGCTGAAAAGAGAAACACAAGGACAGTTAAGAGGGGTAGAAGAACCATTAGAGTTACTCCAAGTGTGCACTACACAGAACATATTGATGTACATCAAGGATCTATTGATGTTCCTACTAGCAATGTACAAGTGGATGCAACAACAGGCAGTGGAGTGGAGGCTAACACAAGTAACGTTGTCCATCCACCCCCATTATTAAAGTAGACACAAGAGAACATGGAGGTTGTTGTTACAAGCGTAGAAAATGGCAAGATTTTAATCAGGGGTGGAGTAAAGAAGTGACACATACCTACTTCCAACTTACGAGCATGGCTAATGGGAACAACAGTGACCAAGTGTAAGGGCCCAAAAGCAGTCCTCACTATTGAAGAGGAGGAAGAAGTTGTGGAATGGTGCAAGTCTATGGCAGATATGGTTAAAGGGCTGGAAGTTAGGCACTTGCAGTCGAATGTTGCCCAGATTACTGCAGGAAGGGTTACCCCTTTCACAGATGGAATGTTGGGAAGATCATGGTGGCACGGTTTTAGACGCCTCCATAAGGACTTGTCAATCAGAACAATAGAAGGTATGGATACAGACAGGGCTATAATAGTTTTCCCTAGTGTCATAGCATGTTTCTATGACAACTTGGAATGTGTATACAACCTTAACAATTATGGGTCTAGTAGAATTTAGAATGGCGATGAAACAGGTGTGCAAGATGGAAGGAACTGTGGTATGCGAGTAATTTCATGTAGGGGAACAAGATCTATCCCACGTCTAATCTCAAAAAGTAGGGAGTGGATCATTGTCCTTTCCTGTGCAAGCGCTGCTAGTTTGTGCATACCCAGATTTTACTTGTTCAAAGCGAAGAGGCATATTAAAAATTACATTGTCAATTGCAAGTCGAGGGCGTGCATGACAATACATGAACACACATGGATGACAAAGGAATTGTTTTTGAATTGGTTGGAACACTTTGCAAGAAACATCCGTGGTGGAGTGTCCCCCTCAAATAGAGTGCTTCTTATATTTGATGGTCATGGCAGTCATGTGGCGTTTAATACTATTGAGCAAGCAAGACGTCTAGGAACAAACCTTCTCACACTTCCTGCACATACCAACCATAGGTGTCAACCGTTGGATGTGAGTGTGTTTTCACTTTTCAAAACATACTTCAAACAACATAGGAACCTGTGGTTGGTCAATAACCCTCATTTAGAAATTGGTCGCGAAGAGTTGGCAACAAAGCATTCAAGCTGGCATTGACTCCCGCCAATATAATTAGTGGGTTTTGCAAGACAGGCATATGGCCTTTGAACAGGGATGTGTTGGTGCATAATATGAGGCCAAGTGAGGGTTTTTTTGTAGACGAGGATGAGGCTGCAACATATTCAGATCACAAACACCATGAAGCCATAGTAGATGTGGATGCAGAGGCAATCGCGGTTCAGGCATTTATGCAATTGAATGGCTACAGTGAAGAGAAAATAGAGAATTTTGTTGCATGGTACAATGACCACAATCAAAGGGCACCACCAAATGCGGCTAGCCAAGTGCACCCAGCCAACCAAGAGCACCCACCGAACCATGAGCAGCAAATTGAAAATGATGGAGAGCATGTGGCACAAGGGTTGAGCTTACCAACTCGAGCTACAGTACTTGATTGGTTGCACGAGGCAACCACTAATATTGGTCAACCAATTAACTGTGTTGAGGAGGATATTTCCCTCTCATTGCCATCACCACCACATATTGACCCGCTAGACGTGATTCACTACTTCATAAATGAATCAAATTGGGATGAGTTGGATACTCAAAACTATGAGGATGTACTTGAAGCAAGTGACCATGATGGTGAAACTGACTTTATGCCATGTACAACAGATCCTACAAACACGGATCATCTAAATAACGCTGCTAGTAGATTCCTCATTTTACCAGTGCAAAGGATGCAACAATGTACACGTGGTGCACGCTCAGGAGTGCTTCGTCTAAGCAGAAAGTCATAGGTACTCACATCTGATGACTACGTTGGACAAATGGAAGAGAAAGATCGGATTAAGAAGCAAATGGAGGATAACACACAAAGAAAGAAGGACCAGATAAGGGAAAGGAAAGAAGAAAGAGAGGCAAACGTAGTAGCAGCTAAAATTCTGAGGGTAGAGAGAGTTCAACAGAGATTGAGAGACGCTGCGGAGAAAGAAAAAAGGGCTAAGGAGAAAGAAAAATGGGCAGAGGAAAAGGTACGTCAAAAGGAAGAGTTGAGGAAAGTAAGAGAAGAGAACAAAAATATGCCTACAAGCATTACAGTCTGTGCTCCTGCTAAAGATACAATACTTACACCTGAACCAATCATAATTAGTGCTCCCAGTACACCTCTTCCATCTCAACACCCTATACATCTTGAAATGTACAATGCACTAGCCCCGACGTTAGAAACCATTAATGCACATGCATTGCAAGCCCCTCAATCCTCCTCACATGGGTCAACCAATGGTGACCAAAGCAATGCAATACTAGCCCAACTAGTAAATATAATTAAGAACACACCGACTCATACAACAACTCCTAGCAATGGAGAGAGTGTTGGAACTCAAAGCATCAGTCCTATTCCTTTTCCCAGTTTTATGGAAAACTAATGGAGCTCATTTTGGATGTGGCTGCCTTGTGCCTCTGCTAGATTTAAATGCAATCAACTACAATGGGTGTGGCAGCCATTTTTTGGGGGTCTGATATTGAATGACATTTTTTGTGAAGTTATGGGTTTAATGTTTTGAAGCAGTGAATGGCAAATAGAAATACATACAGTCATTGTTTAGTGGAATGAAATGTGCAATGTGTAATGCATACAGTCATTGTTGTCTATTGAATGCATGACTACTTATTCACATTATACATTATAGCACAAGACAATGATAAACCAGTTATACACACGCATTGAACAATACTTTGAATAAGTAGTCATGTTGTCATATGTTAAACATACCAATACATATGACATCATGACTACCAATTCATTTACTATAATGAACGTACCAATTCAACACAAGACAATGATAAACTACAACATGAAACAATATTAAGTAATTAAATTGTTACCAGTACCCTAAATTTTAATATGAAACTAAATTAAGTAATAAACCTTCAAATAGAATCAAATGTCTAAGTATAACTTGAATCTAAAATCATCAAATGAACACGACTTCATAATGCATACATTCAATTATGTTGGCAACTACCAATTAAATTACTATAATGAACCTAGTAATTCAACAAAAGATTATGATAAACTACAACATGAAACAGTATTATTAAGTAATTAAATTACTAAAATGAGTGTAAATTTTAACATGAAACTAAATTAAGTAACAAACCTTTAAATGTATAAATGTGAAAAAGAAAAAGCAATAAACAATCAAATAAAGAAAAGAAAACAAGCACTCCATGGTTTCATAGCCTTAGTAAAGTCAATAAAACTTTACCTATTTGCAGTTGTTTCAATGTTCTAGCTCTTCAAATGTCAACCAAGGATACATGGAAGGGTCAAATTAATAATACATGTATATAATAATAGGAAACAAAACTATATAATGTCACAAAATTAACCATTCCCGATTAAGTTTGGTGTGTTGATAAACACATTTTAATAACAATTAAGTGAGAGTGTTGTCAAACTCAATCACGTGACCTTCATCCATCACCCAATCTTGTCCAAGTCTTCTCCTAGTAGCAGACCTGCAAAAATTTGTAACAACTGGTGGAAGTAACTTATTCATAGAATTTATCGTTCAATTAATGCATGTACAACATAGCAAAGACCTGGATCCGAAGGGATCTCACATATGGAATGGCATTCTGAGGACTAAGGGTATAGTGACTGCAAACACAATATGGAAAGTTGGTAATGGTAAGGATGTTAACTTCTAGCATGATGATTGGCTCAGACAGGGTCCTTTATGGAATTTGGAGCCATTCAACAGATGGGTTGAACATTGCATTGAAAGATTTGGCAACAGAGTCAATGACAATAGAATAAACAATAAGTGGGTCAATCTCAATGAGGTGTCCCAGGACCTTAAACCTCTTATGGTCTATCTGGGTCACACTCCCCTCTCTCTCAACGAAGATGCTATGGTTTGGGGGGAGTACAAGGATGGCTCTTATACAGTGGCTACTGGATATGAGTCGATGTATCTTGTTGATACAATCCCATCTTGGGCCAAAGCATGGTTTCCTAGTATCTTCCCAAAGGTTAACATATTTTTCTAGACTTTGCTTCAAAACCACATTTTGACTGTGGATAACCTTATGAAACGGGGTCATTACATTCCTAATAGATGCATCCTCTACAAAACTCAAAGTGAAAATGCGGACCACTTATTTATCCACTGTGATTTCACCAGGAAGATATGGCATCATTTCCTATCTTTTTTTGAGACATCCTGGTGTTTCCCTCAAACTACTCTTGACCTCTTTGACCAATGGCATCAAGGGGGGAGCGGCCATCATCTCTGGGTTTGGTCAATGCCACACATCTGCTGGGGGTTGTGGAAGGAACGAAACAACAAGATCTTTAGGGAAAAGGTTACCCTGGCTAAGGTTGTAGCCCTAAAAATTGCAAATGCCCTCCTGTAAAACTTCACCAATTGCAAAGGGAGCACTTCTAACCATAGTAATGGACCCAACAACACCAAAAAAAGGCTTGGTTTTAGATGGTATTTACCATCGGAAGGGTGGTTCAAATCTAATTTTGACAGGGCAGCAAAGGGTAACCCTGGGATGGCAGGGGTGGGTGGAATCATCAGGAACTCACATGGCAAAGGCATTTCTGCAATTTCAGCACCCCTGGGATCACAAACCAACCACTATGCAGAGGCTAGTGTGGCACATCACACTCTAAAGCTCACCAAAGAAATGGGGATCAAACACTTATGGGTAGAAGGGGATTCAAAAAATATCATAGACTGCCTCAATGAAAAGACTAGGCCTTCCTGGACTATCAATAATATAATAAGGGAATGTAGACAAATCCTTAAGTCTTTTGATCAGGTCTACATGGCACATGACTACCGAGAAGCCAACTAGGTGGCAGACAGGATGGAAAACATGGGATTCAAGCATGATGAATTAAAACAATGGAATGATGGGAATCATTTACCGTCAGAAATTTCCAACATCATTGAAAGTGATCGGGTTCTGGGCAGACTCGGAGCCATTAAAAGCTAATTATGAAGATTTATGACAGATGGAATAAAAATCCCCATAGGATGTGCAAGTACAAGAGATACGATTGGATAATCAGTTTAAGGCCCCGTCGGCACACTTGGAGGTAGCTAATCAATTATAGCATTTACGAGGCAAAAAGAGGTCTCTCAAAACTCCAAACCAATTTCATTATGAAACAGAGGGCTCTAAGTGAGAAGTTCACTAGAAATAGAGGAAATAAGGAAATTGCAGAAATGGTGGGAGAAAGGCACAGGAGAGAACCAGAGAGAGAAACTAAAAAATGGCACCGAAGATCAAAGGTCTAGGAGATCTTGAAAAAGGGTGAAGTGACCACTTACATTGAACGTCTTCATGGGTGGAAGCCCTCTGTTACAAAGATGATGGTAAATAGATGGAAAGAAGGGAAGGTGAAAATTGATGGGGTTACTTTCATGGTGACTGAGGAAATAATTTCAATGGTGACTGGCATTCCCATAATAGGGAAGAAATTTTATAGGGACAAAAAATTTCTAGCAAATCTTTGACGGAGTTCATTAAAAATGAAACTGAAAAGCGTGCTCTAGTAAAGAAGGACACATTTTACCACCCGAACTCCATCAAACCTCTGTGACATTTTGTGTTGAGGGAAATAATCAAATACATCTCACTGGAAACCAGATTTGACCGCATCAGCACTCACCATTTTGTGCTTCTCAACCACTTCAGGTAGGTTTCCATCCCTTTCTACCTTTACTCGTCTATTAATGAGAACATTAACGACTATAAGGAGAAACACATAAGCAACCCGGCCTTCCATGAGGGCTTATTACTTTTAATTTATGAGTATTTCAAATCTCACACTCTGGGAAAGGAAATTAAAGGTATGGAGGAAGGTAATTCTGAGGATGGTTCGGAGGAGGATTACATTCCCTCAGACACAGAGGACAACAGAGAGATGCACTTTGAGACAGAGGAGGAAGAACCTCCTCAGATGAAGAAAAGGAAAAATAGAGTTAAACAGGAGATAATCAAACAACACATAGAGGTTTCTTCGGATAGGGAGTACAATGAAAATGAGGAAGGCATGGAAACAGGGAATGAGAGCTCAAGAGAAGAAAAATAAATGAAGAAGGGGAAGAAGGAAAAAAAGAGGAAGATCACAATCAAGATGCCGACTCAAAATGAGGAGGATAGCTCGAGGAAAGGGGTCACGAGAACAAAAAGGGTAAAAGTGGAAACCCAGGAGGAGAAGCAGGCTAGTCAGGAAGAAACACAAGAGGAGAGAGTTGTGGAAGAGGAGAGTCAAGGGAAGGAGAAAGAAGAGGGTGACAACAGCCAGGATTATGCAGAGTATGGAGAAGACCATTACACCTACAGTATTACAGGCAAAAACAAAAAGGTTGTCTGGAGAAATTTTGACTCGATCTCCGCCAAAATGGGCATAAAGAGAGAATTAGTAAGGACCTTGGTTAAGGAAAACAAAGAGGGCAGAATTCAGATGGAAGAGCTCATAGATCCTACTCTGGTGATTTTCGGCGATAATGCGAGGGAAGATCCTCAAATGGATGTGTTGAATAATGCAAAAAATAGCGCCATTAACAGCTATAGATCAACAAAATGGACCTACTATGAAATACCTGAGCTGAAAAAAAGGATGGACAAGATGGAGAAAGAAAGCATAATCAACAACAACAAGAATATAGCAGAGGACAGAGAGATGGACAGTAGAGTGACGGAACAGAAGCATAGGATTGAAGGCATTGAAGCTTCAATGGTTAAAATTGCAGAGCAAAGTTACAACATTCTAAAAGCCTCAAATGATAACATTAAGGTAATCATTGACAAGTTTCAAGAACAAAAAGGAAACAAAGAGGATAGGTAGATGCACAGAGATAGGGATCAACTTCCAGAAGAAGAAAATGCGAAGGGAACTGGAGAGGAAGCCAAGCAAATGGCAGATCAAGAAGCCAACAAGGAGCTGGCCGAACTCAGAGAAGCTGCTAGGAGAATGACCGAGCTAGAGATACAAGCGACAGAGATTCTCAGAGACATTGCCTGACTGGATCCCTTGGTTTTTGTTCTTGGTTTTATTGGATATGCATTCATGACTTTCTGTTGTTTAGACTATTTTGCTAGAACTGCTTGTTTTATGATGGATGTTATGTAATGCTTATATGCTTTAGTTTTCTTTTCTTTCTGTTGTAGGGTTTTAGGAACCCATCAAAACCTATTTTCCTTAATCAAAAACATAGCAAACCTATTTAAATTCCTACGTAATTAAATCGAATATTTGCATTGTCAAATTTGATCAACACTATCCCATCAAACATCACATGATTAAACATCACATCTACTAAAATTTGTGAACACCTCGCAAAGTGAAAACATCATATAATTAAAAGGCACGCAAGAAACCATGTTAAAGGAGTTGAATACAAAAACATGACATGATTGTAGCAACACTTCAAACTTTTTATGAATCGTATTAATCTAGATCAGGATAATAACATTATTTGAATTCAATGGACCACAATTAGATCATAACATACAAAAGAAATAGGGAGCATTGTGAAATTATTGCAATATATATAACATTGTTGAATTAGTGCAAAATATGTCACAGAAATAGGGAACATTGTGAATTTATTGCAATATATATATAACATTGTTAAATTAGTGCAAAATATGTCACTGAAATAGGGAACATTGTGAATTTATCGCAATATATAACATTGTTAAATTAGTGCAAAATATGTCACACAAATAGGGAACATTGTGAATTTTTGCAATATATATAACTTTGTTAAATTAGTGCAAAATATGTCACAGAAATAGGGAACATTGAGAATTTATTGCAATATATATATAACATTATTAAATTAGTGAAAAATATGTCACCGAAATAGGGAACATTGTTACATAGACGTACACATTGCCAAAATTTGCCCAAACGGTGGATCCATCCACATACTGCAAACAGTAGCCGAGAAAGAAGTTTCATAACAAAATGCATTGTATACATAAGATAGTTTCATGACAATCAAATATGGAAACCTTCTTAATAACTCTTTTCCTTAGCACATATCTCTAAAGATTTGTCTCATTTGCTTCTTTCTAGAAACAAGTGAGTTGCAATGTTGACAATTTTTCGGAGGATGGCCAGGACCTGCAATTGAAATTAAAAAATGTGGGACTCACTGTTCTAGTAACAATTCAATCTAATTCCTGCATTAAAAGTGCAAAAAAAATGGAGGGCCTCATAGAGAGCACAAAGATTTTACTTACAGTGAAAAGAAGAAGAAGGATTTGGACAAATTATAATTTATTTATTTTTTGTTCGCTCATTGTTAGAAACTAAACCAATTGGTAACTTGTCATTGACATTTTGTTCACAGTTTCTTAGAAGGTTTTTCGGACACCCACTTTTTCCATATATATTTACTTTGAAATAAGAACAACCAAGGTACTTAAACAATAGAAAATCATGCAATTCAATTTCGTAATGATGCACAAATTCTACCCAGCCCTGTCGAAGCTCCAGTCCTTTACCAGTACTACATATTTTTGCAACCAAAGGAGGGCTTATTGATTGTTTTGGGATCTTTGGGCCCAGAAGAACCACATTTTGGATGGTCCTATTAGCAATCTCACTTCTCAGATTTGGAACAAATGCAGGAGGAATAGTTTGTAATAAAGTAAACAGAATACCAATAGGGTTTAAAGTAAAAAGAATACCACTTGGGTTTAAAGTGAACAAAATAACAATTGGATTTTAAATTATATGAAAGAAGATGGTGGGGAAAGGTGTATATGTATTGGTGTTACCAACTTTCCTTCAAAGTCCCCAAGCATGATTTTGAAGAAGTGAGAATAGTACCCATCAGAGTTCACTTTGCCTTTGAATTTCTTCTTGCCATGATTTCTAAAGCAATCCTTAGTGCACTCTATGCAAGGAATATAAATGTTCCATGTTGCTTTATTCTCCATGTCAAATTTAATGCAATCCTTAATGCACTCTATGCAAGGATATCAGGAAACAAGGTATGCACCACAAGGAAATCATGAAAACCAGTTATGCACACACATTAGAAATGAACAAACATAAACCCTCGACACCCACAAATGATTATACCCAAAATATATGCCAGTTGTTCTTATGTGCATGTTTATTAATCTAGATCAACTTATTAACTTATTTGAATTCAATGGACTAGAATTAGATCATAACATACATAAATTAAAATTTTGTTGCATCCATAAATAGGAATGACGAATGTGCTTGCACCCACAAGAAAAGCATGCATGTATTGGTGCAGAATATGGTGCCTCTCTTTCAACCAAACTACACTAAGAAGAACATATGGTGTTAGAAGGGCCAACATTGTGTTTGCTTGCACCTCCAAATATGTGACACATAATTGGTCCTTCCAACGCGTATGCCCCTATTGATGACTGGAAGGCAAGAATAGAGCAACATACAATACAACAACTATAAGAAGAGAGCATCAATGAAGGTTGTCAATAGACAAAAAAAATTAGTTAAAAGAGTTCAAGCAAATTTGCACTGAGAATTACATACACTTCCTCACAATTATACGAAATTGGTCATTTAATTTGTGGTTTTTTTATTTGAAATTCAAATAGTGGTGGGAATGCATCGATCATTTCATGCATAAAAGCACAAGCATTTGCATTCATACAGTGAATTGAAGAAGTACATATTTGAATACAAGAACTTGCATTTTTAAATTCAAGTATAGGATCATAGTTCACTATAGGATCATGAATGCTACATTATCCACTATTAATACACCGTAGTAAAATGAGTAATGCAAAATAATTTCCCTACATAATGTAGCATTCATAAGCCTTAATGAACTATGGTGTCTTTAAAAATATATGAAATCATTATCCAGTTATGCACATGCATTGAACAATAACCAACTTGTGTAATCATTGTTACGTGTGATTGTAGCATCACATGAAGTAGAGAAGAGGAAATAATACAACATATTCTCATGATTAAATTGACAATGTTCCCTATTTCTGTCACATATATTGCAATATTAATACACCATCTTCTCATTATTAAATCAACAATGTTCCCTATTTCTATCACATATAACAATAATACTTGTATGTACATGCAAGTATGAAGTGCAAGTGAATACAATAACAATTTTTGTTTAAAGTGGGAGATGGATATAATAGAAATGCATATAGTCAATGTCCAATAGATGAAATGAAGGAAAATACATACAATCCAATTATGTGCGTCAAATAGTTCAATGATACCAATATGACAACATGACAACTTATTCATAGTATACATAGTTCTATGGTTCCCTGTGGATAGTTATTGGGATAGGATATTTCTATCGTGAAAACCAGTTATGCACATGCATTGAACAATAAGCAACTCATGAAATCATTGTTACTTGTGATTGGAGCATCACATGAAGCAGAGAAGAGGTGCAGAGAGAAAACAAGGAGGCAAAATGGCACGATTTTAGGGTTATCGATAGGCACTGAATGGGTAACCCAACATCGATTATGTGGTACCGCTTGGATAGCAGTGGTTTCAATGTGATTTGTTGTGGGGCCAGTGAGGGTAAATGAGGTCATCAGCAGGTTGTAATAAGACGTTGACACAAACAATTAAAGTGCTAGAGTGAGAATTTTATAATCACCCCTAAACATTCATGAAAACAAGTTGTGCACTGCAAGGAAATTCATGAAAACAAGTTGTGCACCGCAAGGTTGTAATAATATGTTGACACAAACAATTAAAGTGCTAGAGTGAAAATTTTATAATCACCCCTAAACATTCATGAAAACAAGTTGTGCACCGCAAGGAAATCATGAAAGAAAGTTATATATATGTGTGTGTGTGTGTGTGTGTGTGTGTGTGTGTACCAAGTTGTGGACCAAAAAGGGGGGTATAAGTGGACACATATTTCTGAAATCGGGTAAACCTGAACTTGGAACAGGAGTTTGAGGGTCATGCACTCAAAATAAGAAGATGTGTAAAAAATAAAAATTGTAGTACTCTGAATCTAGTTTCTAGAACACTAATTTTTTTTAAAACCCAATAATATTAAGAGGGTCAAACCTCACGCGCAAGAAAACATATTCCTTATTTTTTTGGAAAAACATAACATAGTTGTTTCCGTGCGCGGTACAAAAGGTATAGTTATATTCAGTATTTTTTAAATCCCTTTGGTAGGATGATAGGTAAGAGTGAAATCTAGAAGTTGTGTATTTTTTATAATTTTTTTATGAGTATTTTTTTCTGTGATTTTTTGAAGTGGTCGCATCCTGAAAATTTGGTACCTGTTCGTGCGCTGGGCATAACTTACATCAAAATAATCAAAAATGAACTTTTTTTTAAAAGTGTATATAATCAAGTGTAGAACAATAATATGTAATTTCATTAAGTATTTCAAAAGTTATTAAAATAATGGTAGACATATGTCTGTGAGTACAATCAAGACACTGGTAAAGAAAATTAAAGTTTCCTATGCTAATGTTGTCCAAAAATAGAAAAATTTATATGGTTAGAAATATAAGAAGACGTATGAGATTATGGTGAAAATTATAAAGCTACCTAGTTGACAAATTGTAAACCTAATGAAGGTAAAGTTGAGAAATCATCTTACAAGATAAAAAATGTCTAAAAGAACAAAAATGGAGGGAAAATGAGCCTCCAAGTCTTTGGATCATTTTTCAAGCCTCTTCCCAAGCCATAACCCAATCGGGTTTCTTAATTTCAAATAACCTGATTGGGTTCTGAAAAGACAAAATTACTTCAAAACCTGATCAGGTTCTGTAAAGAAAAAAGTACTTCAAAACCCGATCAGGTTCTGAAAAGAAAAAACTACTTCAAAACCTGATCGGGTTTTGAAGAAGTAAAAACTATTCATTTTATTCTCCATAACTAGAGAGAGAGTAGGAGTAGGAGTAGGAGTAGGAGAGAGAGAGAGAGAGAGAGAGAGAGAGAGAGAGAGAGAGAGATTGAAATGTTGAACCATCAGAAGCACAGAGTGTGACATCTGGATTATCCAATGCTTCGCCTGATATTTTCCGAAGTAACCCAATCTCCTCTTCTGCACTCTCACTTTGTTTTGCTTCCTCTGCACACAAGATTTCAATCTCTTTTTGCATTCTTTGAATTGTTCCCAATTGGTTCTCACTCTCTACACGCAATGATGTAATTTGTTGTCTCAGGGCTTGGATAATTTGACCAAGTTGATTTTCCCCATCTTCT
>MU227780.1:1005894-1032726 GCA_018584345.1 Thuja plicata | reverse complement strand
TCTGTTAATGATGATATTGAGGAAAAAATAAGAAATGCTGTTGAAGAAGCAATGACTCCTATCCAGAAGAAGGTCAGTGGGAATGAAGATATGCTGAAGTATTTACTCACACTGGTCAATACAGGAAGGAAAGCAACTCTCGAGAATTTGATTTCTCTGAGTAGTTGGTTGGAAAACAACAAAGATACTGCTGATCACCCAGTTTCCTCCCAGCACTCGGGTCCGGGAACTCATACTAGATCAAAGGTGCAAAAGAATGAAGACCCAGACCTAATGAAGCTGAAAGAGAACGTGGAAACTATGAGGTGTCAGCTGGTGGAAGCTGAAAGCCTTCTGAAATCTCTCTGATTTTGTGCTGGCGGGTGTCTTCTCTGTTTTCTTTCCAGCTGCTTTTTTTGCTTTTTGCTTTGGAATTGTTATTGTAAAATCTGGGTTGTGACCCTCTGTTGATTGGGTCCCTCCTTGGGACTATCTGTTGTTTGCTGGGGCTTTTTTAGCCTTTCCTTCCTATGTTTTGTTATAGGGTTTTGGGGTTCCCTTCAAAACCTGCTTTTACCGTAATCAAAAACATTTATAAAGTGTACTTAGAGTATATAACCATGCCTTCAAATTGATTTTACGATTAAGTTTCATGGGGTTGATCGTTAATTTCACCAAAATAAAATTAACGACATCAGCTGGCTCGGATTGGGGAACATCTCGTGTTTGTTCTTGGAAACAACGAGATATGTAGAATCCAATTCTATTAGTACCTTCTTCCATTCCATTGGGCTACAGGGTCAAGCAAACAAAAATGAAAAAAAAAAAGACAACAAGGCTGATGTGACCAACTAAAAATAAGACTTACTAAAGCATGACTTAAACTTTTACAAGTGCACTTATAGAAAACCTGGAATACTAACCTAACCTAGATTATCCAACAATAGAAATCTTCTCAAATGAACCCATTCATTGTCTTAACAAAATAGCTACCCTTCTTCAACAACTTGTGATGTTTGACATAATCCTCAACCACCAGGTATAGATGTAGTATGAAAATTTGGATCATAGCTTGATGCACAATTCCTTGGATTAAATGAACAAAATCATTTACCTTTTCTAATGAATCAAATGCACTACCACTCCAAAATGGACCCATGAATCTGCACTGCCCTTGCTTGTTTGCAAATGCAACTTTGGGTTCATTCTTGACTACTTGAACAAAAATCCTCTATGATGTTTGTGAAATGATCATCATCAAGTTCTTGGATAGCTCTCTCATGCATGATACATTCAAGTTCATGACCTTGAATCATAAATGCATTCTTTTCAACTTTATTTATACCTTTTTGCATGTCCATCATTTCACACCTAAAAACATGATTTTCTTCATTAACCAACATCTTGGAAAGTTGATATTTGTTACTTAAGGATTTACTCGCCATAATATCTTGCACAACAGGTCTTTGATAACACACTAACTAGGTATGAGAGTCACCAGTTATGCCTGCTTCCTTTTCCTGAAATAGTATAGCAAGATCAATTTGTTCAAATTTGAAGCCTTTCATTGTTGCATTTACTGATGGTGCCCTAAGAGGAAGCTTTTTCGGTGGTGAAAGAAGCTTTCTCTGATTCCAAACAACAGAAATATGTGGAGCATTTGGATGCATCCTCCTTGGAGTTTCCTTGTAAGGAGTGGAGAAAACACCTTGTGCTATTTTCCTTTTAAGGGAAAGCAACTCATTAGCCAACCTTTGCACTATAGGATGTGTTCTGCTAGACAAAGATGAAAAATCTAAAGAAGAGATTTCTTTAGACCCATTTGATTCTTATCTGCCCAAAGGGGATGAGATCATCTTCAATTGCAGTGGCCAAAATTTGCGCAATTGCAAGAGCAGTTAGAGTTACCCTTCTCAATAGAAAACTGACATCAAGAACTTAAGCATTGATGAATAAATATTTCAGGTTCTCTATTACAGGCTTGGAAATAGTAGGAATTATGTTTTCCAACTTGTTCAAATGAGAAACAAATTCACACATAGACATGTGAGATTCCTTATTCAACTAGGTTAGTTGGGACAATAGAGCGTGTGTATCTTCAGAAAGCTTTAATCTTATTTCAAACCTCACTATGAGTGTATCCCAACTTGTGATGGATTGCGACGCAAGATTGTAGAACCAATCAACAGCAACACCTTGCAGTGTCTCAATAAACAACCTCATTCAGATGTCCTCATGTTCCACACAAAGGACTCCACATGCAACGTAAAAGGCCTTGATGTGTTCATCTAGATGTCGTTGTCCATCACCAAATAACTTCAAAAAGTTCTTCTGTGAACCTTGAGGAAGAGGATGAACGGGTAAAACCAGATTCAATAGACCAAAACCATTTCCCAAAGGATATTGAATAGCCATTTATATGTCCTTCATGAAATATTTCAAAAATAAAAAAAAAGGAAAATAAAATTACAATAAAAAAGGACACATGTATACTTCAAACAAAAACGTGACGCTTTTGAATGCATATCGTGTCCCTAGTAGAATTGCCAAAAATTGTTGTGTGGATATTTTTCAACCAAAACTTTTAAGGATCAATTGCACAACTATGGTTCCTTCCACAATATGTGAGACATAGTCTCTCCTAATTATAAGGGAGTTCTCTCCCTTCTTATGCTACAAGAATCAACAAAATATGTAACTACTTCTGTTTACACTAAGCTAAATCAGGGTGAGACATTCATCATATTCTCTTATTTCATAATAGATGTTACTGTTACAATACGTTATTTAATCAATGATGTATTTCACTTACAAAGTATTCGTTGGAGCAATCATCCTGATAAACAGAAGACTAGATGTAATAATAACCTTCAACATAGAAGCAATTTTCAGTAACTTAGGAGTTCACAAAAGCTCAAATTCTTTTAGTGACCCCTTATGAGATTATGAGAACAAGAATGAAACACATGTATAGCTCAAGAAGAAGCACACAGTCTGCAAACCATTTCCTTTCTTGGGTGTTCTATGCTAATCTCAGACTTGATAAGCAACTCAAAGTCTGTGAGATCACACCTGGAAATCTAACAATATATTTAAACACAATTTGCAGCTCAAAGTATGTAAGATTGGGTTCAAATCCCCTTTAGACAATAGAACACATTCATAACCAACTCCAGAAAATGTCATCACATGACAACTCGAATCAACATAAAGTCTGAAAGAAAATTGCCTCTTTTATTGATTGTAATTTTCCTTACATCTAAACACAAATTTTTAAGTTCACACACAAATTGACAAAGTTTTGTTGCATTGTCGAAAGACGATCATTTACAATGGGCCCTCTTGTATTTATAGAAGAGAGGCTGAGAGAAAAAGGTGGAAAACTAACTACCTATTGTTGACTTATTCAACATTACAGTCCTATGTAATGTGATTACATATAATGAGACTATGTGAAATTGCAATTTTTTTCTTTACATGTGACATTACATATACAATTGCATTTTATGCTTTATATGTAAATTATCAAAACTAAATTACAAAATTCATGATTGAAACTAAGCTAAGTGTTTGACAGGACATGAATCTTATTACATCATCCTTTTTTAAAGAGGTCTTCCTGTCGCTATATTGACAGTGCTTGAAATCTTTAGATTTGCATGTCGATGAGAACATCTGCATGGAAAATAAGATCTTGAATTTTACATTTGATGGAATCAAATCACTAATCTTTATTCTATCCCATGTGAAAAATATTCACAATCCCTCAAACTGATCAGTTACCACTTGCTTGGAGTCAGTCTTGAAATTTTTCTACTACCCTTGATGAAACAATAGCATACCAAAATCATCTTATTCTTTGTGCTAGAACTATCTTTTTGGGAAAATCTATCTATGAAGTTGAGGTTTAAAGCCCGAAGTGTGATTGAGAGAAGTCACAATGGCATTGCAGTGACGTATTCTGAAAATACTAAGAAGTAGTAAATATTGGGTGTGCGGTAGAGTTAGCGGCACTAGGAGTAAATTAAGCTTTATAATTATTAACGTTTAAGGGCCGAAATTTCTTCATGAAAAAAGAGAAGTCTGGGTAGAAATTAATTATCTCTTGGAACCCCTCCCCAATGAAGATATATTTATAGGGGGATTTCAATGCAATTCTTTGTTTGAAAGATAAATTAGGGGGGATTACCAAGGAATCCCAAACTAATGTAGAATTTAGGGAATGGAAAAATTATAATGGACTTATGGAAATTGTATCTTAAAATGGGGTATTTACATGGACCAATAGAAGGTCGGGTCCAAGTCATGTGGCTGAAAATTTTGATAGAATTTTCTTTAGAGGCAATTGGGCAAACTTTGATTTCAGCATTAAAACACATATCCTTCCAACCTCAGGATCTGACCACTACTTGTTTCACCAAGATTTTGAGGAAGAAAAACAACCAAAAAGATGTCCCTTCAAGTTTGAGAAGATGTGTCTTAGGGATGAGATTTTTCTGGAGACAGTGGAGGAATGGTGGAAGGTTTTCCATTTCGAAGGCTTTTATCTTTATGTCAAAACTCAAGTCAATTAAGAAGAAATTAATTCAATGGAATAAAGACCACTTTGGGAACATCTTTGAGGCCAAGGAGGTCTTAGAAAAGGAGATTGTTGAACTTAATGAGACGGTATTGGTGGAGGGTATGGATCAATAGTCCTATCACAAGAAGAAAACACTACTCATGCAATATGAAGGAATCCTTACCAAAGAGGAGATCTTTTTGTGTTAGAAATCCTATGAAACTTGGTTACTGGAAGGAGACAAGAACACTAAGTTTTTTCACAATAACACCAAGGCTAGAAAGAATGTTAACAAGATCACGAAAATTTTCAAAACCAATGGGGAAATTCTGGAGGATTCCGAGAGCATAGTCAAAGAAGCGGTCAGATACTTTCGGGACATCCTCAATAACAAAGAGGGAACCTTGTTACAAGCTCAGAAGAATATTTTAGGGAACATTCAACATATTATTACAAAAGATCATAATAGGATTTTAAACATGAAATTCACCAAAGAAGAAGTTGAGTTTTCTCTTAAACATATGAATCTCGACAAGGCTCCTAGTCCACATGGGTTTCCTACTCTCTTTTATAAAAAATGTTGGCCCTTCATAGGAGATGAGGTGATAGAAGTTCTAGAAAGTATTAGGAATTTGGGACAAATTCTTAAGGATATTAACAATACCCTTATTGCGCTAATTTCCAAAAAGGCAAACATAGGCCGCAATTTTGAAAACTTTAGGGAAATTTCATTGTCCAATAATATTTACAATCTCATCAATAAAACTTTGGCTAATAGAGTCAAAAATCTTCTCCTGAAATTAATAGTGAATGAACAAATAGGCTTTGTTCCTAGGAGGTCAATCTTGGATGGGGCAATCATAGCCCGGGAGGCTATCCACTCGATCCAACACAACCACAAACCTAGTATGCTTATTAAACTTGATATTAAAAAACCCTACGACAAATTGGATTGGCAATTTCTATGTAAATGCATGGAGGTGTTTGGGTTCTCCAAGCAATGGATTAAATTGATTTATGAATGTATTTCATGTCCAAAGATATCCATTTTAGTCAATGGGTCTCTGGAAGGTTTCTTTAGTATCTCTAAGGGACTCCGTAAAGGAGATCCATTATCCCCCTTTCTCTTTATCATAATGGCAAAGGCTCTAGGTAGATCTTTGTCCAATGCTAGAAGGAGGAGGGATCTGAAAGGGATTAAGATCACTAACGAGTTAGATCCAGTTACTCACCAACAATTTGTAGATGACACTATGTTGTATGGTGAAGCTAGTATTACTGAAGCTAAAATGGTGAAAGACATCTTGGAGCCATATTCAACGGCCTCAAGACAGTATATAAACAAGGAAAAATTAGAAATTTTCTTCTTCAATATGGATAGGGCAACTGAACACTCTATTTGCAGGATCCTCAACTTTAAGAAATGGGAACTCCCATGCAAATACTTAGGAATTCCCTTAGATAAGGGTAATAGGTCAACAAATCTTTGGGATAACGTTATTTCTAACCTGGAAAAAAAAAGTGGAATCCTGGAAAGGTAAATGGCTTTCCTTAGTAGGGAAGGTAACTATGATAAATTCAGTTCTCTCAGCTATCCCAATCTATCAAATGATGTGTTATAGTCTCCCAGTAGGAATCAAGAATAAGGTGTCAAATAAATTAAGAACTTTTTTCTGACATGGAGTGAATGAAAGGGAAAGAATGGCACTAATTTCCTGGAACCATATTTGTAGGCCTAAGGAAGAAGGCGATATTATCCTTAAATAGGTTAAGCTTCAAAACATCATGTTGGGGGCTAAGATGGTATGAAAAATGTAAAAGGACCCATAAAAATGGATTAAGAATTTGAGATTTAAGTACCTTGATGGGGAGGACCGTTTGAGTATCTTTAGGCATGAGTATCCTCCTAATGGTTCAAGGGTATGGAATTTTATTAAGGAGTGTAGGAATGTAATCTTGGAAGGGATTTCATGGGATATCGCAAATGGGGGAAATGCTCTTTTTTGGGATGATTCATGGGGGGGTTACCAGGATCTTAGCTCTATTCTAGATGATAACCAAGCTATAGAAACTCTCAAGAATAGAAAAGGAATATTGGTTAAGGATTATATTGAGTTTTCTAGAAACAAGCCAGCTTTGGGTTGGCAATGGAAATCCTTGGAAGGCTCTAATGTTCCTAGAGAGTTCCTTACTAGACGGGGGGAAACTTTAAAAGTTAAGAAAATCATTCCTAGATTGGAAAAGGACGTATTGGTATGGGTTTTAGCTAGGAATGGTGAGTATAACATGAAAGATGGGTATAATCTCCTCACAAAGAGACAACAACATGTTAAAACAAATGTACCCATCGACCTATGCTGGAATAAGGACTGTTTACCTAAAGCTTGGATGTTTGCATGGGCTACTCTTCAAAAAAAAGTTATCATTGTTGAATAGTTTGTTAAGATGGGCTATCAAAGGACCCTCGCAATGTTATTTATGTGAAAGAATTGAAGAATCAATGGACCACATTCTTTTGGGATGTGACTTCACTAACAAATGTTGGCAATGGCTCATGAGCAAGCTAGGTTGGAAATCTTCCCTTCCCAATAATATTTTAGATCTTTTTCTAAGTTGGCCAAGGAAGAAGGGAAAGGATACGTATAGACACTTGTGGACAATCGCTCACTCTTCTTATATGAGAGATCAGGAAAGATGATAACAGAAGAATTTTCAAAGGATTAGGAATGGGCATCACACAAATGACAAACAAAGTTGAGGCAGTCAATAGTAGGAATGTGTATGGAAACAAGGATAAAATATTTACTACATGGGATTATAGCATTAGGAATAAGTGGAATGGACTGAAAATTCCTCAATTTATTGGTAATACTGGTGGTGGGACTAAGGATAAAAGGAAGACATGTGTGTGGAAGGCTCCTCAAACAAGGTGGTTGAAGCTGAATTTTGATGGAGCATCTAGGGGCAACCCAGGGGTAGGCGAGATTGGATGTTGTGTTTGAGATTGGGAAGGAAAGATTATAGAAAGCTTGGATAAATCCATATGTGCGACATTTAACAACTTTTTAGAGTTCTCTGCCTTAACCGAAGGATTGCTTTTATGCAAGGATCTAAATATTAAGAATATCAAAGTTGGAGGAGATTCAACTATTATAATTGATGCTATTAGGATTGGTTAAACCCCAAATTGGATTTTGAATGGTCTGGTTTTAAGGATGAAGGAACTGCTTAAATTATTTAAACATTATATTACTAACCATATTTGTAGGGAAGGTAATGGAGCCGCTGACGAGCTGGCTAACCAAGGTGTTCATGGTGCTAGGATAAACTGCCTATTATTTGGTCTAATTAGGGTTTACTATAGAGTTGATATTTTGCTTCTTTCGAGGTGTGGTATTTTTTTGGATTTTTCCTCTTCCCTTGAGTATAGACACCTTAAAATATGAACCTTATCTTGTTTTTGATGTCTTTTATTGTCCTTTTTCTCTTTTATATATACGTGTGTGTGTGTGTGTGTGTGTGTATTGTAGACGCCTAAAATCATCCCTCGTACAATTATAATTAATTTGAATTAATTATATTTGTTATTTTCTTCCACTTATTTAATTAAATTTGGGTCATTATTCTAAAGTATTTAAATTTAATTTAAATAACTATTCTCTAAATGTATTGAATTTTATTTAATATATCCCCACATTAAATTCCTCTTTAAGTAAATTTATAATTTATTTATTCCCTCGCATGCTAAAATTCTTATAAACCACAATTAATCTAAATCTAATTTGGATTAATTTAAATCTAAACCTAGATCCTACCCTACCGCACATCACTCTCAACAAATAAGTCTAGTCACTAATTGACTAATGTTAATTAGGCTAATTTTTAGGATTCCTACACCCATTAGTCCTAATTATTTGCTCACACGTGTGAGCAAATTTCCAAAATTTGACTTTTCAAATAATACTAATTTGGTGCCAACAAGGTTTCTTACAACCTTGATGACACTTTCTTACACTTTCCAAAAGTGTTCATTGGACAAAATCTATGGCACCTCTTACACATCTATGACAAAATCTCTTACATGTGTACTTCAAGTACAGATTAACCCATCACATCTCAAGTTGCTCACACATGTGTGAGAAAACTTGGCATCTTGCATGGCTTATGTGTCCCTCATGTGGCACCTATGTGGATGCCACATGTGCTCCACCTCACCCAAGCCCTTCAAAATCCTATAAATAGGAGACTTGTCAAGAGTATATCACCCGTTATTTTTGTATGCATTGTTATCATGCTAATTTATGCAAGTGATAATTCTAAGCAGGAAGAGCCAGTCAACCCTATCTTAGGCCTTAGAGAGATCCAGCTTCATTAAGAATCCCTATTTCTTTGAAACTTCCAATGAATGAATATTCTTGTGCATTGTGATTATGGAGTCAAGAATGTGTCTCCCTAGAACAAAACCATTCTGTCGGGGCAAAATTAATGAAGGAAGGAGCACAAGAAACCTTGAAGTGAGGACCTTCAAAATAATTTTATAGAAAGAGTTAAAAATGAATAATAGGATAGAATTTATCCATTGATTCATCTCCAAAGATCTTAGGGGTAATAACAAGGAAGGTAGCATTCAATTCCTTCATAAGCTTTCTGGCTCCAAAGAATTCTTTAACTCCATTAACAATATATTCCTCCACAATATGCCAAAATAATTGAAAGAAAAACATAGGGAATCCATCAAGGCCAAGAGCTTTATTACTTTCAAAGGAGAAAAAAATAGCTTTCACTTCTTCCTTGAAAGGGATAGTGGATAGTTCAAACTATTATGTTCCTCCCCAAAGACTAAAGGGATATAGTCCAGGAACACATCTTGAGCCTCAACATTCTAATCATTTTGAGTCATAAGAAGAGAAGAAAAAACAAGTAGCTTTCTTCCTGATATCTTCTTCATTATCTGACATCTTCCCATTGATGGTGAAATGAGAAACCATGTTGGCTTCCTTGTGCTTCATAGTCATCAAGTGGAAAATCTAGTGTTCTTGTCTCCTGCGGATAGCCACAAAAAGCAGGACCTTTGTTTCCAGAACTCCTCCTTGAAAATTATGTCATTATACTTAACTAAGATTTCATTTTCAGTAGATATAGAAACACTAGAGTATCCCTAAGCCTATATTCTATCCTGTACATCTTTAAGCTCAAGTTGTATGGCAAATTTTAAAGCAAATATGTCCCTAAAGACCTTGTTCCATCTCTTTATATTATCTTTTACAAACCTAAGTTTTTTCCATTTTAAACATGGCAGTACCCTCAAAAGGAATGTTCCACCATTCTCTAATGTTAACCTCAAGCTTATGATGGACAATCCACATTTTCTCAAATCTGAACGGAAGTTATGCTTACCAGAAATCAAATCTGCCAGAAAATAGATAAGTGATCAGATCCAATTATAGAAAGAGTCGTCAGAGAGAAGTGATAGTGAACCAACCAATCATTGTATATGAGGGCTTTGTCAAGGAAAACATGAATAAGATACTTTCCAACTCTCCTGCTTGTCCAAGTCTAACTAGCAACTTGAAGATCCAAATCATGAAGGGCCTGATTATTGATGAATTCCATGAGATCAAGTCTACTTTCCAACTAATTTTGGGCTCCTCTAAATTTTTCCTTTTCCCATAGAGGAGTATTGAAATCCCACATGACCATCCATCTATCTCTCTTAAAATGAATCCTAGCAGTCTCCAATTTTTTCCAAAACTTACTCCTACTAGATCTTGTGTTTAGGGCATATATATTTGACATAACCCAAGAAGTGCCATCTCTAATATGTCGGAACCTAACTGAGGAAATATTCTCCTCCAAGTTAACTGACTCACCTTTGATATGATTGAGGTTCCAAAAGACCACTATACCTTCTGAAGCCCCATCAGAATGATCACCTAACACACCATAGTTTTTGAAGGCTTTAATCTTTTCAACTTTATCCTTAGTCATTTTGGTCTCTTGGATCATAACAATATATGGTTTAAGATCCCTAACTAAGTTTTTAAAAACATCCTGTTTGTGAGGCCCATTGAGCCCCCTAATGTTCCATGAGATCATTTTCATTTTTTTACTAGGAGAGAAAGCCTCAAGGATTGTCCTTTGTGTCCCATCAAAAAATTTCTTACGAGCTTCCTACTCCCTATTCCAACTAGTTGATTTTATCCCTAGAGGAGATTTTTGAATACCCACATCAGCTTTCACTTTATTGTGAGTAGAAACTCCCAATTGAGGTGTGGCCTTTGGTTTTGTTCATTTCTTCCCCTTCTTCTTATCAGCTACCATAATAAATGGAAACTCCTCCTGGGTTGGGGCAGACCAACATTGTTCTGCCTTCCTCACCTTGTTGGAACTGTAATTCCTTACTTCATCTCCCCATTAAGTATTGATTTTTGAGAAAGAAGCTTGGGGGGAAACAACCTCCGCAAAGGTAGATTTCAGAAACTCGACATACCTCTGAAAATCAGACTGTGTTGTGGGGATGTATCTTAACACATTACAGTGTTGAGCCTCTTCCCTCCAAGAAAGATCATCCTCATTGTATTCAGTTCTATTAATGGAATTAGAATCCCCCTCCCCATCCACTGTCTTACCTTCTCATATTTCACCTTCTAAATCTTGTTCGGGGAGAGTATGGGGAGAATCTCCCCTGACATTGGCATCTTTATTTTGTCCAGCTTCCATCTAGGGGCCAAGATCTAGTTTTACTCCCCCTTCGTTGCCCTTTAGGAGGGCCAACACACATATCCATCATGTTCAAGTCAAGAGTATCTAGGATGAAAACATTTGTCTTTTCCATTTGTGGAACGCCCCTACTGACCTCATGGGCTTCACATTTGGCCCCCATCATCCTATCTGAGTCTTTCACTTTCCATTCTTTCTTTTTAGCACATTTTTTCTGGGATTTCACCTTTTCAACTTGCAAGGGGAAATTCTTTGCCCAATGACCCTCTTTTATCTAGTGAAAGAAAGAAAAGGGAATAGATTCAAATTCTACCTGTTGGATCCAACTACCAAGCTTAGAGACAATCTCTAAAGAAGATGGCATATCAGCTTCTTGTCCTACCCCAACACAAATTCTCGCATTAGTCAATATTCTTCTAGTTGTCATCATGGGGTCAATAGACAGTAACTCCCTGAAAGAGCTAGCCAAGACATTGAAAACATCCTCAAACCAGAATTCAAGGGGGAGTCCCGAAAGTCTGACCCACACTAGAGCTTGGAAAAAGATGGAATCATTGAGATTCAACTCTGGAGTCTATTTTTGAAGAGCTAGAGAGGATTTTACGACCATTCACGGACCTCCACACAAAACATTAGATAAATCCTCCTCGCAAGAAAAGGTGAAGGAGAAAAAACCTTTAGGCATAGTTATGATTCTGACCTGCCCTTTTAAGCTCTATTTCATTTTTGCAAATGCTCTCACAAAATCAATGTTTGGTCTAGGACCCATAAATTTTACGACTAGAGAAAGGGCCATAAGAGAAATGTTGTGGTTAATAACTGGGTCAGGAACAAAGATTGCAACTTTACCATGAGTAGGGTTAGAAATATTACAAACCTAAGGGAAGATCAAGTTTCCACTCACTTTGATTCCAAACAAAGATGACCAAGGGCACGGCTTACCAAACCCACCTGAATAATTCTTGAGAGTCTCTAGCATTGTCTCGTCAAGTGGATTTGAACCTCCACCTGGATATCTTAAAAACATCACCACCTTGGTAATCAAATAAACACCCATGTCTTGCATAATCATCTATCAAGAAAAGTAAAGGAGCACAAAAACACAATTTCCCAACGCAAAATTGAGATGGTCATTTGAAACTTTTTAGATTCCAAACTTACTCTTTTAAATCCAAGTTTCATGCTTCCAGAAAGAACAACCACAACTGGTGATTCACTTTCAGTGAAGCACATTAGTTCCTTCCATATTATCATAGCTGATGCGACAAACATTCCTGAAATATAGTAAAAAATGAAATCACATAGCAGAGATTACAAATCCAAGTATTTTAACACAATCACAAATTTACCTAATTATCACCACTGCAAATTCAGAAACAAGAAAAATATTATAGCCCGGCATATGATCCATGACCCACAACCCTATTAGCTAAAACTATTAGAAAACAACAAATGCAAATTTGCTTCAGATTACAGGTGATATTTAATACCTGTAGCTTGCCACTGCATTCAAATATGAGTTTCTTTTCTACGAAAGTGCAACACAGTCAAAATCTAGAAGCCATAAACTACTAATTATTTTATGTGTAGCTCGATAAGCATCATATAAAATAGTGATCTCCGCACGCTAATTGTTGATGGAAAGAAGAGTTCAAATCTTCAATTAGTACATATGCAAGGCATTAATGTGTAGAAATTTGAAACACAAACTTAAAGTCAATAATATTAAGCTGGGACAAGTTAAAACGTATGAGCCTAAAAAAAACTCTAAGAACGAACAAATGAGACAAAATGACCCTTACCTGAATTAGAGGTGATATTTTGTTTTCAGATTAGGAAAAACTATAAGAAAACAACAAATGTGGATTTGCTTTAAATTAGAGGTGATATTTTGTTCTCAAACTAGAAAAAAAAAATACATGTTTTATTTTCATGTCGATTCTCAAACCATTGGCGCTTGATTTCAGTATAAACTGTAAGCTACCAAAGAGGTTTTTGATTATTCGATTAAGCCTTAAATAAGAAAAAAGTTATGAGAAATTTTAGAAAGAAGAGTAAAAATCTATAGTGATCTTGAAAATATATCTTATATTTATGGACTCATAGGTTTTCTCAATATTTTTTTTGGGCTCAAGATAACAATATTCTTATCTACAACCATTTAAGTGTGGCACGAATATAGATTCTATCAATTATGCTAATAAACAACCATGAAATGGGACACTATACATGAATTCTTTCAATTTTGTTATTAATAGACCATGAATCGTGACAAGATACATATATTCTCTCAATTCTCCAAAGTTTGATACGAAACACAAATTCTTCCAATTCAACCATTAATGGACCATGAAGTTTCACACCAAACATAAATCCTTTCAATTATAGAAATGATGATACATTTAATTGGACACGAAAAGTGGTTTAAATTCATGTTTATATCTGATATACAGTCGCACCAACTTCTCTCTTGGGTGTTACGTTGTTTTCATTCTAAGATGGCTGAGAATAATAATTTCATGCATTGTTTGTGTCATTTCAATTTTAGCTCTATTGTTCACATGTTACTATTATTCTATTTATTCCCCACTACTCTATCAGCCAACCCACCGATCATTCAACAAATCACTTCATTTTTAGACTTTTCAGTTCCTCACGTTCACTAGCATTAATTCTTTTTGTAACCATCAAATCAATTTCTTATGTCCACCTTGTCCATTGTTTAGCCAAGTCATTATATAAGACATGCAAATGACCGTTAATATTTTTCAAAAGGCTAAATGTTTACATTGAATCATTGTAGAAAGTCTCTAGGCTTAATAATAAATATTGATAAAAGAATATTTGATGTTATTTAATTTTTAAGTCAGCAATTGAAGGAAAAACCACATGTTGATGACTAAGTCTCAAAAGCAGAGAAATATTGTCTATGTAATCAATCAAACACTATCGATTAAGACAAAAACAAATTGATATGAAGAGGCACGATAATTGGGAGTAATGGAATAACCATCAATTAGACATTGATAAAATTAGATTTAGAATAGATTATGAATGTTGATTATCTTGTTACATTTTGGATTATGAAGAAGCACAAATTATATTAGCTAAAGGCAGCAGTTGTTAAAGAATTCAAAAGGATGCGATTAGGGAGATGCATGACTTAAGGAACGGTTGTGTCTATTGGAAGAGAGGTATCTCTAAGGAAATAAAGATATAAGAGGGAGACCAAACACACTCATTCAGGGGGAAAGAGAATGAGAGAATATTAAATGTAATTGGTACTCATTAAATGGGAAACATGGAGGATATTGGTTTATACTATATAATCTTATATTGTAAGAAGATATCAAAGAGGAATCAGAGATATTATAAAATAATAATATACATATGATTATATTAATAAAATGATAGTAGATAGATATATACATATACACATAATTCAAATATAAATTAAATTCATTCCACACACACGCACACACATATATACCAATGGTAATGAATTTTGTGTGTGTGTGTGTGTGTGAAAGACTATTATGACTTGGCATTAGACCCTTCACTAATGCTTTTGGAAGGATAGGTTGGTTTGTGTAGGGAGAGGTGGGGTAATTTCATCCCAAGTTAGGCGAATCCCAAGTGGTGATATTGGCAGGTGTTCATAAAGCCCTTGGGCCAAGTGGTGGTATTGATAGGTGTTCATGAAACCCTTGGGTCTAATTGTGGAGATGGTTTCAAGTGCCCTATGATAGTAAACCTCCATCCTCCATTCTAGGGTTAGGAAAGACATAAGGATGAGATCTAAATATAATAATTGTGGATTGTATTATAACAATTAAT
Organism: Thuja plicata; assembly: GCA_018584345.1. NCBI lineage: Eukaryota > Viridiplantae > Streptophyta > Pinopsida > Cupressales > Cupressaceae > Thuja > Thuja plicata. The sequence continues at coordinate 1,017,629 of MU227780.1, read as the reverse complement.
TATCTTTAGCTTGATAATTTAATTAAGGAAAAATAATGTATAATGATGCATGTTAAACAATCAATCCCTAGCAGGGGACATTACAATGTGTTTCCAAGAGACTATGTAAGGATTACTATGCCTAGATGGATTGATTATATTTGTAGAAGTCTAGACTTTAAAGATGGGTAGGAAACTAGTGTAGACAAAGTTCAAAATGCATGGTTGCCTAGTTAGCTTGGGAATCTATGATCTTGGAATTCATACCCTTTTGAGGGTTATGAGACAATTTGATTGAGCTCTATGAGTGTAGCTTAGCATGAATTATTGTCCAATCGTTTGAGAGACTTGTAATTTCAGAGTTCAGAGAGATGGTAATCTGAGAATTTGAGAATTATGCTTGATAGCTACACCTTTACGAAGACTTGAGATAGCTTGATGGAGGTCTATCTGGTGGATATTCTATTTTCAAAGAAAAACTTTTGAAGAATGACAAATCATGGTTTAGGGTATTTTTAGTTTGATATTTTATGTATTTAGTGAAGTCTTAAGCGAGGGTATTAGAATAATATTATATAATTATTAAAAGATAAGCCTTATAATTGTAATAAAGTCACTTAAGTGATAAGTCTTTCTTTTCTATTTTTTACATACGCATGATTTTATCCTCTAATTTCTACATAAGAAAATGAGCCTCTATACAATGGTTATCTAATTATTAAATAGAATACTAAAATATTTTTGATTAAGGAAAACAGGTTTTGATGGGTACTTGAAACCCTACAAAGCTATATATAAAAAACTAGAGCATATAAACGTTAAGTATCAACCTAAATGAAACAGGCAGTCCCACATCCAAACAAAACAGTCCCAGAAAATATAGAAAGCCAGGGACAAAACCAAAAAAGCCAGGATAAAAAACCAAGGACGCAAATCAGGCAATGTCTCTGAGAATCTCAACAGCATGCATCTCCAGCTCGATCATTCTACCCACAACCTCTTTTAGGTCAGCCAACTCTTTATCAGCTTCCTGTTTCTCCATCTTCTTTGTGGCCTCTCTTGTCCTCTTCTTATTTCCCTCTTCTGGTGGCTTATCCTTGCCACAGTTCAGTGGCTGGTCCTCCTTGTTCCCTCTTTGCTCTTCCAATTTGTTAATAATCACCTTAATATTATCATTTGAAGCCTTTAGTATATTGTAGCTTTGCTCAGCTATTTTGACCATTGAATCCTCAATACTTTTGACTCTTTTCTTCAGCTTGTTCACTCTGCTATCCAGCTCCCTGTCCTCCGAAATGTTCTTGTTATTGTTATTTATGTTATCTTTCTCCATCCTGTCCATTCTTTTTTCAGCTCATAGATTTCGTAGAAGGTCCATTTTGTGGTTCTGTATCTAACAATGACACTATTTTTAGCATTGTTCAACACGTCTATATGAGAATCATCCCTCACATTGTCACTAAGAATCACCAAAGTTGGATCAATTAACTCTTCCATCTGGATTCTGCCCTCCTTGTTCTCCTTAACCAAAGTCCTAACCATTTCTCTCTTTATCCCCATTTTAGCAGAGAGCATGTCAAAATTCCTCCAAACAACTTTCTTGTTTTTTTCCAGTAATGCTGCAGGTGTAATGATCTTCCCCATATCCCATAAAACCTTGAATCTGATCATCCTCCTCATTCTCCCTCCCCTGACTATCCTCTTTTCCATCTCTCTCCTCTTGTATATTCTCCTAACTGTCCTGCCTCTCCTCCTGGGTTTCCTCCTTAATCAGATTCCCTCTTTTGAACCTCATTGCCCTCATCCCTGAGCTTGCCTCCTCATTCTGAGTTGGCAATTTGATTGTTATCTTCATCTTTCCTCCTGTCTTCCCCTGCTTCCTGCCTTTGATTTTTCTTCCCTCTTCTCCAGAACTCTCATTCTTCGTTTCCATCCCATCTGCATTTTTGTTGTACTCCCTGTCAGAGGAGATCTCAATGTGTTGTTTTAAAGACTCCATTTTAACTCTTTTCTTCCCCTTCTTCATCTGTAGAGGCTCTTCCTCCTCAGTATCCAAGTGCATATCTTAGCTATCCTCAGTATTAGAGGGGACATAATCCTCACCTGAACCCTCCTCAGACTCATCATTTCCCTCCTCCATACATTTAATTTCCTTCCCCATAGTCCGAGCTTTAAAGTATTCATAAATTAACAATAGTAAACCCTCATGGAAATCCGGGTTGCTAATGGGTTTCTCCTTATAGTCATTAATGTTTTCATTGATAGACGAATATAGGAAGAAAGGAATAGATATCTTAGCCCCATACTTGAAATGGTTGAGAAGCATGAAGTGGTGAGTTCTTATGCGGTCGAATCTCGTATCTAGAGAGATGAATTTGAGAATAGCCCGCAACACAAATCTCCACAGCAGCTTGATTGAGCTCGACTGGTAGAAAGTGCCCTTCTTCACTAGTTCTTTCTTTTCCTCTGCATTTTTAACAAATTACGTCAGAGCTTGACCAGAAATCTTCATATCCTTATAAAATTTCTTCCCAATGATGGGTATACCAGTCACAGCCGAAACAATTTCCTCTATCACCATAAAATCCACCCCATTAATTTTCACCTGCCCTTCATTCCAGCTTTTCACCATCATCTTTGTAACCGAGGGCTTCCACCCATGAAGATGCTCAATGAAGGTAGTCACTTCACCCTTTTTCAAAATCTTCCAAACCTTGGATCTACGTTGCCATTTTTCAATTTCCTTCTCTGGTTCCCTCCTATGCCTTTCACCCAACATATCTGCAATTTCTCTGCCTCCTCCGTTTCTGGTATAATTCCCACTAAAATCCCTCTGTTTCCAAGTGATATTGAGTTTATGTTTTGAAAGACTTATTTTTGCCTCGTGAATGCTATTATCAATTTTATGCCTCCAAGTGTGCCAATGAGACCATAAAATGATAATCCCTCCACCTCTCTCGTACTTGCACATCATTCAGTGATTCTTCCCCCATCTGTCATTACTCTTCATAATTATCATTTAATAACTCCAAGTATGCCCGCAACCCAATCACTTTCAATGAGGCCTAAGATTTCCGGCGGTAAATTATTCTCGTCATTCCACCTTTTAACTCCCTCACTCTTGACTCCCATATTTGCCAGCCTGTCTACCACCTGGTTGGCTTCCCGGTATTCATGTGCCACATGGACCTACTCAAAGGTTTTGAGGATTTGTCTCACTCCCCAAGAATGTTCTCAATTGTCCACGCAGGCTTGTTCTTTTCATTTAAGCAATCTATGATGTTGTTTGAGTCCCCTTCTAACCACAAATTCTTGATCCCCATTTCCCAGGCTAGCCTTAAGGTGTGATGTGCTGCACTCGCCTCAAAATAATGGTTAGTTTGTGACCCCAGGGGGAAAAATAGCAGCAATGCCTTTGCCATGTGAGTTCCTTATAATTCCTCCCACACCAGCCTTCCCAGGGTTGCCCTTTGCTTCCCCATCAAAGTTAGCTTTGAACCACCCTTCCGATGGTAATGTCCATCTGCAATCCATTCTCTTTTTGGTATTATTGGGCCCATTTTTGTGAAGTGGATTGATACCTTTTCTATGAGTGTAGTTTTCCATGAGGGCATTTGATATTTTGTGGGAAAAATACTTAGTAGAGGTAGCCTTTTCCCTAAAGATCCTATTATTTTGTTCCTTCCACACTCCCCAACATATGTGTGGCATTTCCCATGGCCATAGATTATGACCTCTCAACCCCTGATACTATTGGTCAAAGAGCTCAAGGGTCGTATTGGGGAAACACCAGGATGTCTCAAAAAAAGACAGGAAATGATACCATATTTGTCTGGTGAAGTCATAGTGGATAAACAAGTGGTCCACACTCTCACTTTGATTTTTGCATAAAATACATCTATTAGGAATGTGTTGTGCTCTCTTTATTAGGTTATCCATAGTAAAAATACAATTTTGGAGCATAGTCCAGAAAAAGATGTTGATCTTAGGGATAATACCAGGGTACCAGGCCTTGGCCCATATGGGGATAGTATCAATGTCTTGCATGGTTTCATATCCCGAAGCCACCATGTAGATACCATCTGTCGTTTCCCCCCAAATAATAACATCTTCATTGAGAGAGAGGGGAGTGTGACCAATTTTGACCATTTTGACCATAAGACGTTTAAGGTCCTAGGACACCTCAGTTAGGTTCACCCATTCATTTTTGATTCTATAGTCACTAACTTTGTTGCCATATCTTTCAATGCAAGAATTAGCCCATCTATTATAAGGCTCCAGGTTCCATAAAGGACCCTGTCTGAGCCAATAATCATGTCGAAAGTTGACATCCTTACCATTGCCTGATTTCCATCTTGCTTTTGCGGTTGCTATACCCTTAGTCCTCAGAATGTCATTCCAAATACAGGATCCCTTCGGGTCCATATCTCTGCTGATGAACTATTTGAAGGTTCTGTTTGCTGCATATTTATCCTTCATAATATCCCTCCATTCCCCTGTTGAATTGAAAATTCTCCAAATTTGTTTAGCTTGCAGAGCTTTGTTGAACTGCTTCAAATTCTTGATTCACAGCCCTCCATGTTTTTTAGGCTTGCATATAGTATCCCAAGCCACCAATGGGTACTTCTTGTTTCCTTCTTTGTTGGCCCATAAGAACTTTCTTTGAATTGCTTCCAGAGAGTCTGACACCTTAGCAGGTATAGAGAAGAGGCTTAGTGCATAAGTAGGGAGGTTCTGAAGAGTAGATTGTATCAATATCACTTTTCCTGCCTGACTAAGGGTGATACCCTTCCAGCCTGCCAATTTCCTGTTGAATCTATCAATAAGGCCTCCCCAGAAGGACTCAGGTGGTTTGGTTCTAAGCGGAAGACCTAAATAGGATGCGGGAAAGGATCCAAAACCACAACCCAAAATGCCAGTCATTTTCCTCTATCTATCCATGGGGGTATTAATGAAGAACATCGAGCTCTTGTTCCAGTTAATAAGCTATCACGTGGCATTGGAGTTAGAATTTAGGATTTTCTTAACATTTCTAGCTTCTTTCACTGATGATTCTCCACCTAAAATGGTATCATCCATGAATTGTTGGTGGGTAAATGTGAAAGGGCCTAAAGAAGGTTTAAGCCCAATGATTTGTCCCCTTCTCCTATTATCATGGATAAGCCTTCCCATGCATTCATCCAAAATGATGAAGAGTATCTAGGAGAGGGGGTCTCCTTGCCTAAGACCCCTAGAAGATTTGAAGAAATCTAAAGGAGAACCATTCACCAATACCGTGAAAGAAGGGGTGGAAATCAGCTATGAAATAATCTTTATTACCTTGTCATTGAAGCCAAAATCCCCAGAGGTGTTACTCAGGAAGATCCAATCAACCCTATCATACGTCTTGGAAAGGTCCAGTTTAAGAAGGAATCCTTCCCTTTTGCCCTCCTCCAAAGAGTGAATCACCTCATGCACTGCCATGATAGAGTCCAAAATTTGTCTACCAGAGATAAAACCCATTTGTTGGGGGAAATAATAACTGGGAGGATTTTAAGAAATCTGATAGTTAAGACTTTGGAGATTATCTTATAAAACAAGTTACACAGACTTATAGGTCTAAAGCTATCAAAAGAATTCACACCTGAAATTTTTTGGATGAGAACAAGAAAGGTGGCGTTGATCTCTTTAAGAAGGCTCTTAGCTCCGAAAAATTCCCGGACTGCTTTAACAATGTCATCTTTGATAACATCCCAGTACATCTGGAAAAAGAAAGAAGGGAAACCATCTGGGCCAGGGGATTTTTCCGCAGGTAAGGAAAAAATAGCTTTATGGATTTCCTCTTGATTAGGGATAGCCATCATATCCTTATTCTGTCTTTTCGTGATCACCTTAGGTATAGTTTGAAGAATAATCTCCTGGTCATCCACTTTCAGGTTATGCTCTTTAGTAAGGATTTGAGAGAAGTACCTAATGGTCTCATTTGCAATCTCATTGTCTTCCTCCAAAGTTAAATCCCCTGTCTTAATAGCACTGATTCTATTAGCCATCCTGTGTTTCATAGTGGATAGGTGAAAGAAGCAAGAGTTTTTGTCCCCCTCTTTCAACCACACCGATCTTGACCTTTGCCTCCAGAACATTTCCACTTTGCTTACAATGTTGTGAAGATCAGCCAAAATGGACTTTTCAGCACTCATTTTGTCTGCATCATATCCTTGGTTTTTGATCTCTTCTTGAATCCCTGCAAGCTCTGACTTAATCCTATCTTTAGTCTGAAAGATATTGCCAAAGTCCCTTTTGTTCCATTTTCTAATCTCCATTTTTATGTTCTTGAGCTTCTTAGCCACCCTATACATCGTTGTACCATCCACATCTATGCTCCACCACTCCTTTATCTTAATGTGGAGATTAGGGTGGGTAGTCCACATCCTCTCAAATCTGAAGGGGAAGGCCTTTTTCTTATTCTGATTGTCCAGGTTGAGAGTAATTGGAGAGTGATCAGATTTGAATCTTTCCATGGAGGATAGATGACTGTGATAAAACTGCATCCAGTCCATAGAGATGAGGGCTCTGTCGAGGCGTACCTAAATACACTCCGAGCTAGCTCTCCTATTCGACCAAGTAAATTTACGCCCTCCTAAATCCACATCAATGAGAGCCAAATCATCGATCAAATTAGATAGCAGCTGCCTACTCTCCAGGTTAGGGGGCAGACCCCCAAATTTCTCAGATTCCTTAAGTGGGGTGTTGAAATCACCAATGATAATGGCTTTTGGATCCGTTATCTTAGCGAACAGAATCCGCAGTTGGTCCCAGTAGATTCTCCTGTTATTCTTTATGTTTGGAGCATAAATGTTCATTATGGCCCAACTCTCCTGGTCTTTTAGGTTTTTGAATTGAATAAGTAAGATGTTGCCTTCATCACAAATGATATGAGCATTGAGATTGTCCTTCCATAACACCAGTAAGCCTCCAGAGGCTCCCTCTGAGTCGGTAGCAGTAGTCCTCATACCTTTGCCAAAGGAAATGCTTTCCACTTTTTCTTTTTTCATTTTAGTTTCCTGTATCAAAAAATGTCTGGTCTATGATCCCTTATCATATTCCTAATAATTTCTTGTTTGTGGACTCCATTTAGCCCACGAATGTTCCATGATATGACCTTCATGATTTCTTATAAGACTCTTGGATGGTCCTCTAATAACCATCTACAATATTTCTTTTTGCTTCTTCCTTTCTGATTTGATTCATACTCTTCCTTCCCGGTGTGTTAGACTTGCTCCCTGTGTCTGCTTTAGCTCTGCTTCTTGTAGCTGCAGGTGAGGCCGGAGATGGGTCCTTGCTATTTTTCTTTTTCACTATTATCCATGGTCCCACATTCTCATCTTTGGAGACATCTTTGTAGCTATCGAAAAGGGCTTCCATTCTTGAGATTTGTCCAGGAGTGGTAGATGATACCATTTCTAGGAATCGGCTAATCTTCCCTGGAGAAATATAATTGTTTCTGCTAAAGTTAGAATCTTGGGAGAGGATTGGGCCCTGTCCCCCCTTGTGCCTCCCATCTTCCTGTGAATCTGGAACAGAGGAGAGAACAATGTTTTCTTACCCTATGATCTCCCCCTCTTCTGGGTTCTCCAGACCTCCTTTGTCTTCAATCCCATAATCCTTAGCTGGACGTGTTGGGCTTGCCGAGTCCCCTTCCCTCTCCCTGCCTTTTTATGGCTAAGCTTGTGGTTGTCCCTTCCTCTCCCCCTCAGTTGGTATGGGCCCTTCAGACTCTAGTTGATCTAGCTAAAGTTCCAGACTATCAATTGTCATCTCCCCTTGTGGATTCTTCTTTTTTGTTACAAGATTCATTTCATTTGGAGATTTCTCCTTCCAGACCTTCTTGGTGTTGTTAAGATCCTTGATCAGAGGTTGAATCTATGGCCTCTTTCCTTGTTTGATTTGCTCCTTTCGAGCTTTTTTAAATTAGTCATATCAGATTAAATGACAGAAGATGTTGTGAAAACTGCTTTGTTTCAAAGCTCCATACAAGCTAGACTTCCTAACTCTCAATTTTGAAATATGATATTCCAAAAAATAGACTCAATCTTGTGAAAGAAGTTCTTGTTTTTTTTTTTTGAGTAAAAGGCCAGAGCCAATAATTATTTTTTAATATTAATTCAAAATTTTGCACCTTCATTCAGTGTGGGCACAGATAGGAAAGAATGGGGAAGAAAACCTCCGATCTCGTCGAGATCTTATAAAAGATCAAAAAAAAAAGCAACTTATTACATCAAAAACTGCATCATCTAGCGGGTTGGGGAATGTCAATCCCCTACAGCATAAGAAACCAGAAAGAACCCCCCATGAACCCACATACATCCAATATTCTTGTTATTTCTTTAAGTCCTGAGGTTTTCGTTCACCTTGCGGACAATGTACTTAATTTAGGCAGCCCGTAGAGTATTACCCAGTTATTTTAGTTGTAATATATTTAGAAAAAGAACATGATTTTCTTGTGACTCAAAGTTCAAAATATCTTGGCATACAAATATAGAATGAACAAATCAATGTAGATTATGTCCTTAAACTGAATAAATTGAAAATAGTTATTAATTTACAAAATAAAGAAAATTCATGGAAGACTGTGTTGTTGTAAAACTCAAAAAATCGATGCAAGTTTTTTACAAGTTACAAGAAAAATGTGTAAAGTTCAAGCTTATAGTTTCTCAAAAGTAACACAAAAAGATGGTCATAATCTATGTCACAAGGTTTGCCCAATTTTTTATTTTAAATTCAAATTTTGTTGAATTTATATAACTTACATAAAATTCAATTTCTTACAGAAAACAAGAAAAAGTTTTTTAATTTAATGTGTTTAAAAAACATTTGTATGCTAGCGTTTTGAATTCGTAGTCTCCGTTTCCAAATCTGAAATCCCAACCAAAGCAATCATTTCCACATCCAACATTAGTCCATTATATTAGAGAAGAAGTCCACTTCCTAGTCGGGAGCAGGTCCCAAGTTTGACTCCCATAAGAGGCAAAGAAGCCTGTCTTCTTGAAAGAACAAACAATAGTCGAAAGAGTGATTCCAAAAGTGCAAAAGTTCTCTTTCCATTACCATGTCTTGTTTTCACATCTCATGCTCTCATTTAAAACCAACTATTCCATTTCACGATTGCTTGGCAAATGACTAGACATTTCTATGGACGCTTCTTCCCATCATATCTAGTGCAACACATTTTTATGGAGGTGATATGTTCTTATGGAAGCTTCAAAGGATCAAGAAAACTTCAACAAAGGAATAAAAATATTTTCAATAAAACAAGGGCTAACATGACAATTGTATTTTCTATTTTTTGTGTTTTTAATATTTATGTACATGTGTTTTTCATGCCTATATACAATTATAGAACACTTTAGCAATATAATTAATGCATCTAATTAAAACAAGTTTTTGATGGCCTTTGTTTGTGTATTATTTCATTACAAATAATATGGCAGTTGTATTTACTATTTTTGAGTTTGTGTATATGGGTTCCTCACATTCATATACAATTGTAGAATATCTTGGTATTAATAATTGATGACTTCGACTAAAATTAAATTTTGGTGGTCTTTGCTTACCGAATATATTTTTGATAAAAATCAATTGTATATATTTTATATAAAAACAAGTAAATCATGGGGTTATAGAAACTGAGCTCTTAAAAAAGTAAAACATACCTCAACAACAACATTAGTGTGCTTCGCATTTTTTCTAAACCATTAGACTATATTTAAATTTTAAACCACTAAAAGTTACAAAGTGACTCTCAACTTTTAATTCATTTAATGTTCTTAAAGGAATCAAATCTTCATTTCCTTACTTGTGTGATGGGGCCTAAATGATATCACACAAGAGTAGCATTCAAGTTGTACATCCATGGTCAACCCTCTCAAGTATGCAAGGCTGCTATTGGGCTTCATAAAATAGATGGAAGACATCCACCCATTAGTTAGCTATAAATGTAGTAGTAGTAGTAAAGTCTACAAACACTATAAATGTAGTAGTAGTAGTAAATTCTACAAACACTAGCACATTTGAGGCCTCTTTTTGACGGCTATGCATCATTTTTATGACACTTTCCCATCGGCCTAGCGACAGAGACCAGTGTTGCAGTTTTGGTGTCAGAATTAACGACGGCTATGTCATCTGTCATTATTGCGATGGTACTAACCATCGCAATACGAGCCGGCTATGATGGTTACCATACTGTCATTACATATTTTTGATGTCGCTATTATGACACGTAGGCGTCGCATCTTATGTGTCACTATTACGACACGTAAGCATCACATATAATCTGTCACTATTACGACACGTAGGCATTGCATGTTATCTGTTACTTTTTTAGATGTGCGACGAATTTTCTATACATGCGACATCGAGCCGTCGGTAATTTTGTGACAGCCCAACGTCGCAAGTATAGCAAATTTGTCGCATGTCTGAAAAAAGCGATGTCTAGGTGTCGCAATACGAGCTGGCTATAATGGTAATCATGCTATCGTTACATTTTATCTGTCGCTATTACGACACCTAGGCATCACATAATGAGGGTCAAAATTATGACAGGCATGCGATGAATTTTCTATACATGCGACATCAAGCCGTCGACAATTGTCGACAGCTCGATGTCGCATGTATTTTTTTAGTGTTGCTTTAGAGTTGTAAGAGTTTCTCTTTGTTTCGAGAATAGTTTAACATTCTCTCCTTAACAAGGCCAACCACGTGAAGGTGGAAGCTCATTTGGCCCCTCCTAGGACACTCTTATGACCCTTTACAACACTTTAAGATCTCTAAGATGTATTCTTAGGGATCATAAAGGGTCATAAAGGGTCATAAGGGATCCTAGGACACAACAGCTAAGAAACATAAATGTAGGGATCATGGTCACAATTGTTTGGAGACACAACATAATTCAGTGGTATACCCAGACGATGCAACGCAACCACTACTCCTCCAGTTCTAAGTTGGCACTGCACGATCCAAAAACCATAGATAAGGAATAAATTTAGAGAGTAGAGGAGGGCCATAACAACCAAAATAATATACCTCCGCTCTCTAAATTTATTCCTTATCTATGGTTTTTGGATCATGCAATGCCAACTTCAAACTAGAGGAGTAGTGGTTGTGTTGCATCGTCTGGGTATACCACTGAATTATGTTGTGTCTCCAAACAATTGTGACCATGATCTACATTTATGTTTCTCAACTGTTGTGATATCTGTATTTATGTTTCCTAGCTATCATGTTTATGTGCATGTTCTTTATGTGTTTGGCTTCTCTCCCTCCTCCAAAATAAGATTTTCCCACTCTGAATCGAGAATGCACATGCAACTGCGTAGAATATATAGTGTTAGAAGGTCCCAAATGGGCATAAATTCAATGTTCTCCTGGTTTTTTATAAAATTTGAAACAACCAGAGAAGAATGATTTATAAACCACTAACGCTGCGTGGAACTGCATAGGATCATCACCAAAGGGGGTTTCAGATCAGAGAACTCCCTTTCACTTAATAATTATGAAGCCATCAATGGTATACTAATTATTTAGGATTGTAATTTTCCATTGATGGCTTTAAATTACCAAGAAAAAGGTGTACAAAAGACTTAGCAGCCTCCAGAGACTTTTCCTTGAATGCATTATACCCCTTTTTCTTGACGGATTCATCTTCTCGCTGAAGAGTTCAGCTGGAATTTTGCCTGAAAGTTTGTTTAGGTTGAAGTAAAAAGGGAAAATCTCTTATAAAAGTA
>MU227780.1:961890-987117 GCA_018584345.1 Thuja plicata | reverse complement strand
ATATGAACCCTTATTCACGAGCATATAAAAGCAGATTTAGCAGAGACACATGTATCAAAACCTAATAAGAAAAAGTCCAGATGTCTAATGAAATCACCAATACAAGAGGAAAATACAGAGTTTTTATTATTTTTCAAGTAATGAAATTACAAATGATCTACAACAATGATATTTTGTTTAATAAAAGGTACAAAGACATACCTAATGAGGGACGCAGCCGGTGCAACAAAATGGAGAGCTTACCGGCCAGATTGAATGCAAAGAAACCTACAGGATCTTCAGCTAAAAAAAATCCATCAAGATTCACCTATTCTTCGCGTCTTCAACATACAATAGTAATTAGGGCCCTCTTCCACTCGCATGCATAGCTCGATCACAAATGAGCCTTTCTTTTTATTTATTTTTGTTTATAATCAAGAGGTGTCGCAATTACAATGGTATCGTCACCATTACGAAATCATCGGGGGCACTTGGAAAAAAAACACAAAAATCACACACAAATGGTAGCGCCGTCGCAAATTGGAGTCAAAATTTGACCCCAAATGTTGTAGTGAAACTTTTACACATTTCTCCATGACTAGAAATGATATTAAGTTATTCAATTCATATTTTAGTCATTATTTTAGTGTAGTTAGCACATATTTACATGTTTCTCCACGATTGGTAATGAAAATATATTAATTATATATCTCCTTTACATTTGAGCCAAGCTCCCTTGATATTCAAAGATCTACTTGTACTCTTTTAAGAGGCAAGCCTTGAAAAACAAGGGTCGAGCATACTAATATTATGAGAGCTAACTCTATTTGTTTTCTTTAGAGAGTTGAGAATTCAAAATTAGAAGGTTCATCATTTGGCTCTTGGTCTACCAATGAAATTAAAAGGTTTTTAATGAGCCCATCGAGGATCAAGTCTTGTTGAGTGCACCGCTCTAACATCCAATAAATTTGGCAGAATCAATATCCCTTAATCCTTAGCTCTTAGCCAATCAGTTAGCTACACGTCAATAGGTTTGTATAAAACCCTCCACCAAAAAAACAATAGGATGTCCACCTTTTGGTATTTTACATTTAGATTCAATTTATCAAAGACATATTTTCTACATTTGTTAGTGCAAAAAGTTCTATTTGTCCCCAATATATCAAAGGATACTTAAACAACAAATCACTAGGTGTCCCTAACTTTTCCAATCATTAAATAGAGTAAAAAATAATATTACATCAAATTCCTAATCATCCATTAAGAGAGAAATAACCTCAAAGTTGCATAAACATGGATGTTGAATGAACATTGAAGCTTGCAAGTTTCTTGGCAGGAAAGAAAACCTTGCCAACCGATGCACTCTATAGTTTCTAATAAATTTGTTGTCATTGTGGTAACAATAGTAATCTATATTAATTTGTCAAAATGTAATAGAAAACATCTTTTAGTAATCATGCGCACATTCAAATCTTCTATATGAATGTAAAATTATATGATAGTTTTGGAATATCCTTGTAAATAAGAAAAATATAAGTGCTTTTAAGAGTAACTAGAAACATCATTCAAACTAGATGCAAAATCAATATCGATTAGTTTCAATCTATCACAATTATTAGGAGATTCATATCTTAATCCTTAAGGTGTTCATTTATGTACTGAAGATTATCCTTGTCACACAAACTTGTAGGGGCACATTTATAGACCTTTGTGAATTTCATATATTTTCTCATGTTTTTGTCATCTAGAAGCATCCACTAAAAATAGGAAACTTTTTTGTAGAGGTTTCTCAAATATATCATATATATTATTATCAGATTTTACAAGATAAACCCAATCAATTACTTCATATTAGATGATGGGTATATACCCAAATATCATAACAAATCATGTTAAAAAACCTTATGAGAATATCTTAAGTTGAAAACAAAATACTAACAAACCTAAAACAAATAAACAACCAAACAATAATTTAGGTACAAATGATGGAGTAACCAACATTCCCCCCTTATTGCATCATTGTTTTAAATTTTTGATAAGAGAATCTTGAAAATTTGCAAATTTCACACATCTAAGAGGCTTGGTGAAGATATCAACTCATTGTTCCTGAGTAGAGTAGTATTGGGTTGAATATTATTTTGTTGAATGTGTTCTCATACAAAGTGGCAGTCAACTTCAATATGCTTGGTCTCTTCCTGAAATATCGTATTACAAACAAGCTTAAGAACACTCTAATTGTCACAATAGAGGATATTAGGTTAGCTTTGTGGTACCCCCAATCCTCCTAATCTGTAGTGTAGAAAAATTGTGCACTTGCTACACAATATTCCACATTTATTGAGGAACGATAAAATGTGGCTTGTTTTTACTTCCCCAAGAAATAGGTCATGAATAGGGCAAGAAGAAAACAAAACTGAGTGTATGTTATACCTTAAGAAGAACACACACAACTGAGAGGGGAGGTTGAATCATTTGTGCCACAAACTCATAAAAATCTATTCAACTTGAAAAATTTAATCATAGATCTTAATGATAAACATGAAAGCAAGATCTCAACACTATAGCAACACATAACACCAAGATTTTTGACGTGGTAACCCTGTTAGGGGAAAAACCATGGTGGGGATGGAACCCGCCAGATGAGTGCACTCATTGATAAATAATGTACCTTGTTAGGAGTATTATAAAAGTGGAATTCACATGCATTCAAGCATACTACCTAGATCTCACTGCTCAATCACAATTACAACAAGATTCATTTCCTTACAACACAATCTGATTATAGATCAAGGATGACTTACAGTCCAACACACAAACTAAATGATAGCATCTGTTATATGCCAACAGAGTTCCAATGAAGCGCATAGATCTCTGACTTATTTCAGAATCCACTCATACCTCTTCATACACCATCATGTATATCTTTTGTCCATGCATCTGAATATCTCTAGCGTACTTTAACCCACTTCACAATATCAAATGATTACATTTATATATAATTCATCAATTCATCTTAGCTAGTTCATCTAGGGACCTAATTTCTAATAATAAATAAATTACAATTCAATCCTTAATGCAATCCATTGAATATTGGTTAGGACATTGCAATGATCCATTTCAACCAACTCGTACATGCTTAGATCCACCGATCATGGTTTTAAACCTTGGCATCACATTATATCATTAGGTTAGCTAAGACCAAATGAAGAACACCAACATGTTACATGAAAATCATGCGACCTAATCACTTCATCCAATGCAATCCAACAACACGATTAGAACACAATCAAGAAACATCAGCAAGCAATGTTAATTATCTCAACAACCTTAGCATCAACATGAAATCAAGATATAAATCCATCTCTGCATTGTTCATCAACAATAATAATCTACAACCTCTATTACTCAATAAATATAGCTTTCCAATAACTAAATTATGAACCACTTGAGTTAAGGACACAAACTTACGTCCCAAACTCATTACCAGGTTAGAAACAACTAAATCCTCAACACCGATCCATATCAATCCAAAACTGAAACTATGTCTCTTCCTAGATAACCAAAATACCAGTGACTAGTAAATCATTCATAACTATCTCAGATCATCAATCTAACTTCTGTGAACGGACATCCATCAGCTACATATAGCTCTTAACATAACTATACTATCGCAACACTGGGTCTTTTGTGTAGTATCTGTACCAAGAAATTCTACCTCACTCAACATATCAAGAACACTATCTTCAACAGTAGAAGTATGTTGGCATCAATGAAAAAAAATTAATGCTAGCATATA
Organism: Thuja plicata; assembly: GCA_018584345.1. Classification (NCBI taxonomy): domain Eukaryota; kingdom Viridiplantae; phylum Streptophyta; class Pinopsida; order Cupressales; family Cupressaceae; genus Thuja; species Thuja plicata. The sequence goes on along the minus strand of MU227780.1, from coordinate 983,342 downwards.
TGCATAATCTCAACAACATCCAACAATCTCCCCCTTTGGCATTAATGGTGACATATGATATGAAAAATTCAATCAATGCACAAAGAAACAATACCAAAAAAAATATCCACAATATTACATCTCTCTCCCTCATAGTCTCATACAAAATATCTCTCCTCAAAGATCAATTATTTTTGACATGAATATCTCTCCCCCTTTTACATTAATGGAAAAGGCACAATGACTGCACTATGTCATAGAGGTCAAAATTATGAAAAACACAACTCATGAAATACTTACCACACACTACTCCTATTGAGCATTGCTCTTGCACAACTCAATTGCTAGGAATTCAAGATCTGAATTCCCCTCTTGAAATAATAATGAAGTTATTTCCAAGGTTCTCTGCGGTCGTGGTACAACCGCTTGGAAAGCTCAACCGAAGATAAATATGAATGTTCACAAGGAGGCCTTTGCTGGTATGTTTCAAACTTCAGGCTGCAAAACAAACTTTAGCACTTTTTCTATTTTCTTGATTATCAATGCATGCAAATTCCTATTAACACAAATCTAACTTAAAAACCTACGATAATTTCCTATCTCAACCAATTTCCCAAAAAAGATCAAAAGATTTGAGTAACAAGAATTGTAAGAAAATTTGTTGAAATGAAATCTAAAGGACATTAACCATTGTTGAATCACGGTTGTGAATTAAATGATGAAAAGATGAAAAACCAAGAAATATGAATCAGATAAACTCACAATTCCATATTCAACAAGTGTTATCTTTTGAAGAAACTTTTTAACCAAATGTAAGATTTTCCAAAATCTACCAAATATTGAAGCCACTAGATGCATGCACACACAAGATGGATTTATCTTTAAAGAAATAGAATAAATCTTCCCAATCATTCACCACAACAAGATGAAACAACAATGATAAACTCTAAACTAATTGATCATAGATTCATTCACAATAAAAATGTAGTTGTCTCTTTGAAGTAACTGAACAAGCATACACATATTCATAAATTTTGCATAGATAGTAAAATATTCACACAATGAATGAAGTACCAACAACATATATCTTTATTACATCAAGAATCTAACCCTAAGTACATCTCTTTAATTGAATATATAGTGCTTCAACTTAGAAATCAGAAACGCATAGCTAGGGCTTCATCTACAACAAACATGGCGTAAATAAAATAAATCTAGAGTTTAACAATGAAAAAATACTCCTAAAATGATATCTAACAAGAATGCATGGATTTTCATCCATGTGTACACTGTACACAAAAGACATGCAAAATCGGACTAGAATCAAGCCCTAAAATGTAGGAAATTGAACTGTTGTTCCACCATTTCTTTTCCTCACTTTCATGTGGTTTGATCTTTACTTTGATACCTACACCCAGAACGCAAGAATCTAACTTCTCTTCTTATGTGTAACTAATAACAAACCCCTTGACATGCAAAAATGACCTCCAGTCTACATGCAATCTACCCAAAAAATGATCTTATGTGAAAAGCATGATTAGAAAATGTGTGCCAAGGAATTTTGGAGTTGTGGACCTCCAAAAAATGTCATACTGAAAAATGACAAAGTATGGAGATTTGGCTACCTTGGATTTTCGCGGTTGTAGTCCTCCAAAAATGCAGCTCTAAAAATAGGCTATCTAGAAATTTGATGACCCTAGAATTTTGGCATTGTGGACCTCAAAAAATCCAAAAATTTGTGGACATCCGAAACTATGAATATTCCATGAATGAAAAATGGCTAAGTCCAAAATGACTTGATTTCAGAATTTTGGGGTTGTGAACATTCGAAACTCCAAAAATTTGTGGACATCCGAAACTCCAAAAATTCAATGACTGAAAAATGACTAAGTCCAAAAATGACTGAAGTCTAAAAAGGGCTAAGTATCAAAATGACACTTAGTTTTCTCGCAAGATCCCTAGCTGATATTTGCGGAACCTCTCTATTATCTCTTGAACTTCATCAAAATTGGGTAGCTCCATGGCATTCAACTTCCCCTGTTGCTTCTTTCTAAACCTTGAAAGACATGATTTAAATTTCTACACTTCTTCAATGTCATTCATTATTTGCTTCATATTTTCCTTGAAGTAGAACATTTATTATAGATCTTCCTCAGTGTTAACTGTAGAAACCATTCCATTATGTTGTTGAATGATGTTTCCTATAGCATAGAGACTAACCTAGGTCTGTGTTGGTGATCTCAATGTGAAAATTGCCCATCTCAGTGGGGGTGTGGTATCCTTTGAAACGATACTTCATTTGCAAAGCTACTGTCTTTTCCAGCATTCTTTTCACCGGTTGAGGAGTTGACATCTTTGCATCATGTCTGCATAGTCTTTCTTATTTTGTTGTTTCCTATGTGTGTGGCCCTGTTTTTATCTCATTAGAACAGTGGGAGTGGACCTTTAGTTTCACGTGATCGGGTGGTAGTGATTCTTATTACCATTGAGATCAGATCTGGTGTTTGTGACTTTTGCTTGGATGATCCTTGTTGTAATTATACCTTCTTGTTCTTCATTGTTGAAAACTTTCTCTTATATGTTTTATGATGTATACTTGTATCATTATATCAGTTGTTACATTCTTGGCTATTGTATTATACTTTATGCTTGGTTTTATCACATACCTTGTGACTTGTGCAGTGGATGTTGGTTCATTATGTCAGTTGTATCTAGGTTTCATTTATGTGATGTTCTTGTTATTATGTTTTATTATGGAGATTGTATATTATTTATTATATTTAATAGATTAATTAACTTACATAATCTACGTCATGGAACCCTTGGGATTTGTAATCTATAAATGAGTTACATTTATGTGTATGTATTGTCTTATGTTATATTGCTTCCGCATTGTTATTCTTTATCAATTGTAAACTCTTTAAAGAAAATTATTTTATAAATTTAGTACCATGTTTTAGATTAATTTCTCCTGGGTTCCCTGGCGAGGCATTACAAAAACTCCTATGCCATAACCAACTGTCATCTACCTTTGCAAAAAAAATAAGTTTCCTTTGTAGTACTCATCTCAAACACATTACCTCTTGACTTGGTACCTGATGTGATCAAGTTTCTAGATTGACCTCTCATAGTACACTTTACATCCATGAACTGCAAATGGTATCCCTTGTCTACAATCTTCCCAACACTCAACAAGTTGTGCTTAAATCTATCAACAAGTAAAACATCATCAGTGTTGGTTTTACCATCAAGAGATATTGAACCAACTCCAATGATCAACTTAGGAGTGTTATCACCAACTATGACTACATCGCCATCATATCTATTTAGTTGAATAAATTTATCTTTATCACCAGTCATATGATGTGAACAACCACTATCAATGATCCATTCTAATTTCTTTTCAACATGCGAGACTAGAGTTTTTTCTTCATGAATAATTTCATCATCTTTTATAGCAATAAATCCAATTTCATTCCCATTATTCACAGAATCATCATCAGACACACCTTCACTAGAATAGTAACATTCCTCATCCTTGGAGTAATTAGACTTATAAAACTTAGGCTTATGCTTAGGAAGCCTTGTAGGACATCTAGATGCAAAATGACCAATATTATTGCAATAAAAAAATTTCAGGGGTAATTTTACTTCAAATTTACCCTTACCTCTGTTTTCCTTTTTTGCTATTAGAGCCACAAGTTCGTCCAGTTTCCTTTCTTCTTCTTCTTCAATCTCTTCCCACTCATCAACATATTCTCCAAGATCTTCATGTCTATTTCTTCTTCTAGTTCTCGCAAGGCTTGATAAAGCATTTTTGTCATTATGAATAGTAGCCTTGAATGCATAATCTACTTGGGTAATGCATCTTGTAACTCGTTGGTCTCAAAGGTGGTTAGCTTAGCAATCATGACTTCTCTGTTGAATTTTTTTTTTTTTTGGTATGACCTCTTCTATCGCTTGCACTTTAGTCTTGTAGGAAGGTGTCAAGGATCTAATAATATTTGTGATCACTTCATCTTCAGTATATGTGCCTCCTGAGTTTCTGAATCTAGTAATAGCCTCTTGCTTAGTGTATTGATCTCCTTCATATAGATCCTCTATCCTTTTCCAGATCTTGTTAGAAAAATAAAGATCTTTAACCTCTGCAAATTTTTCCTTAGAGAGTGCGCTTATCAGTATTTCTCTTGCAACCATATTGTAAGAAAACAATTTCTTTTCTTCTTCAATAGAATTTCGTAATTCATCTTCAGCCTTGATCGGTTCATCCTAGTTTGTAATCATATAGTAATCAATTCCCAAGCAGGTCAGATGAGTTATCATCTTGTTCTTCCAACTGTCAAAATTTTCAGCATCAAATTTTGGACTCTCCTTCCTATATTAAGCCATCTCAGGATCACCTCAAGCCGTTAAGCTTTCTCTTAGAGGACCAGGAGCTTTGATACAATTTTTTAGGAATAATACAACTAAGAGGGGGGTGAATCAGTTGTATGCCAAATATTTAAACTTTAAACTTCAAACCAATTACTTAATGAAAATTTGAACACTTCAAGAACAACACCATAATACAAGCATTTATTGTCAAGGAAAACCCTGTTAAGGGAAAAAAAACTTGTGGGAATTAGCACCCAAAAATAATGCACTAGAAATTTATTGTATCCCTGTTAAGAGATATATCCATGTTAGGATTTGATTATTACATCTAGTACAATTCCATGTTAAAGGACAGACCATGTTAGGAGTCTTCTCAACCCAGTTAGGAGTTGAGTGAAATGATGAGCTCTCAATGCCCGAGAACACTACCCAAAGTGAAGGTTAAATTCACCTTTTGAAGGTTAAACCCACCTTCTGGGTCCACTATCCAAAGGGAAGTATAAAATTAACCTTATAACAGTGAGTTGGCTGATAGAAACTTTCTTTTCCTATACAGTTACAATGAAGTGCATTACAAACATAATCACTTCTCTACATCCAAGATAACTTGCATCCACATGCTCACAGCATCCAATACATTCAATCCATACCCTTATACATCAAGGCACTAATTTTCTTTATACAAGTTACAATAAGAAATTAGGTCATCCTGTTAAGACTTCCCCAAAGCATAAACAATTACATAGACCCTTGCTAAGATACACACAGAACTTTACACAAGTAATTAACAAAAACAACTCATTAGTTACATGCCAAGATCCATAATTCATGCTCGCCAATCAATAAGCACGTTGCATCTCTATGGTCAACCCCAAATAGGTACTAGTCCACATGCCTCAGATAACGTCAACAAGAATCCAGGGACCCAAGAATCACAAAGAATGTTATCCCGTGTATCTTATATCATACCTTAAGCTCACATACCATGACCTATGCTCGCATCCAAGTTATCCCAAAAACTCAAAGACCATCTCTGTCATAATCCTCTATCACTTCATTGTAACCATTCTTTACCTAAATATCTATAACTTGTGCAAATAATAAGATAAGATCTAGCGACCTTAGACATAAGGTATAAACTCAACCCTCTACACAGATCTGTGCTCGCATACTCTCACACGATGTACACTATTTGTACACATCTATCAATCTTGCTTGTACCTGTGATAACCAGTCTTACTGAGACTTATAATGCATCCACCTGAAATGTATGCTGACATCAGTGACAAAACACGAATGTCAACACCTCACAAAACAAAAATTCTAACAGGAAGAAATATACATTAAGTATAAGCATCATAAATCCATATATATCAAATTGTCAACTGCATTGTCTGCACTATTTAAAATGTTCCCTATATCTCAAAACATACAATAATACATATCAAAATAATTATTATCCATGGGATGATGAATCCCTAATTTCTTAGGTTCATGGTGAGAAGATGGTGGTCGTGGAATAGATGATGTTCTATGGGATGCTATGGAGCATCAATAGCTCCTCAATGCACTCAACATCTCATAGACCCAAATCACTCCCCGTAGTTCTTGTAGCTCACATTGGGTCTCTACCAAATCATGTTGGAATCTCTCTCATTCTTCTTTCCCTAGCTACATCTCTACATCTATCGGCTCCAAAAGATCCTTATGTCACCTAGGGTCTCGCTTTGATCCATACCTAATCTACGAATATGAGGGAATTTTTGATGCTAGGGAAATGTCTCTCACAACTTCACCCATGAAAAGTCTAATAATATGATACATTATACATATACTTTATTTACATATAAACCTTGAAATTTATCTTTCATACTTGGATCTCCCTCTCCATACTCAGGATCATCAGTAGCTAGAAATTATGGGGCTTTACCATGAGATGTTATTGGGGGCATAGAATTACTACACTCTCTACACTCTCAGCAAGTGACCTCACTAAGGGGTAGTCTCTCTAATGAGGCTCTCTGTGGTGACCTCCTAGGATGGGCAGTATCCATCTCCTCTACTGCTTCCTCCTCAGCTGCTCTATGGTCCTCTCTTATGGGTGCCTCCTTTGACATGGCTCTAGGTTTCTAATCCTCACCCTTCTCATTATCTTCTTCTTCCTCCTCCTCCTCCTCCTTATCTATGGCTACCACATGCTTTTTTCTTTGGCGTGGCCTCAGGCCTTTCATAGGGTAGTCTCTTGAAAAGATGAGTCTAAACTCGTATAAGTTGGTGTATCTAAGATACTCCCTCGACACACCTGCATCAATAACAATGTGTGACATGGATCTACCTCTTCCCTCCTTCATCTCTAAATTTTTAAGCTCTATATGATTAGGTGTGGGTCTCAATATGGCTCCAAGCCTCTAAATAAACCTTTGCCCAAGTGATTAGATTGGAAATGGTTGAAGAACACCCTGTGGGAAGTCAAAATGTCTCCTCACCTATCATAATAAAAAGGCACCACCATATAGTTGTTTCTTCCCTCCAACAATCTATCTCTCTTCATACATCTCATCTGACATCTCATGTCCATCTAGGATGGCATAAGCCTATATGGTCTCCATATGATATTGGTTGACTATAATCTATCAATGGTAACTCTGTAGTATAGAAGATCACCCCACTGCCATAAGTGCTTAGTGGATAACAAAATGCACATGAATCTATGCCATATACCTCCATCAAGAACCCTATTGGTCATGTGTATGTGATATGCTCAAACATCCATACATGTAACAGAGTACAGACAGCCAAGCTCCGTCGCTAATGTCGAACAAACTTCCCCAACTCATAGTACAAATGGGAAAGCATGTCCTCCCCCATAAATATACAACTTGATGACTCTTCATGCATTGAACCACATGTACTAATGGATCATGCAATGTGGTCCCTCTATTATCTAGTTTAACTATAATGGAAATGGTACCCATCATCACCTTTCAAATAATGGGAATATCTCTAGCTACATACAAAAGTGCCTCTACAGATATATGATCACTACAAGCATTAAAAGGAATAGTACCCTAACATTATATCTGATCTTTCTCTATCTCTGCATCTAATCATGATACCATGCACCTCAATGTCCTCCCTCAAACAGGCAACCATAGAAAGCGGTATACATCATCAAGTATGGTCGTCATCTCTCTAGTAGGTAGATGGAATGTGGAGGTGTCCTCATCCCATCTCTCCTTGAGTACCATCAGCATACCATGGTGATATCTCATGGAAGGAAGGTGGTATACCCAATCCAATCCAACATCTCTCAACAAATCTAGATCACCAGGACTCAAATTATCAAATTATGCTCATAAGTATGTCATGGCCTTCACTACAGCATTTGTATATTCGGAAGGTCCTGCAATCACAGATCAAAAAAAAAATATCAAATCATGAATCATATGCATCAATTAACCTAAATCTGAAAACTAAAAGATTTGGACTCTGGGAACATGTTGACTTTCCAGGTACAATTTGACTTTTTAGGTACAAGTTGACTTTCTAGGTACAAGTCAACTTCTTGAGAACATGTTGACTTTCTGGGTACATGTCAATTTTGTGGGTTTTCTGGCTTAGACAGTCTAAACTATCATCTACAAGGCATTCTACAAAAAGTCAAAATGCTAGAAGGAAAATCAAACATATTTTTTGAGGCATACCTCATCCAATGGCATCTCATCCTCCACAGCACATCTCAAACCTTGAACCTTATCGGTTGCAGTTCCTTCTTCCTCAACATTTTTGTCCTCCTTCACAAGAGAAAGTAAAAGGTAATAATGAAAATGAGATTTCAAAAAGGTAACGCTCTAACTTTATGTCTTTTAACTTCACTCATTTAATACATACCCTTCACTTAATGGTTCATAATTTGATCTAGAAAGCTTTGATTTCCATGTTGTTTCAAGCACAGGAATCGTGACTAAGTTTCCTAGCCATACATGTACTTTTTGAAATGTTTTGAGTTCATCTTGAATTATTTTGAATAAGAATTTGTCAACAATACGCATTCATAATTCATTGAGGTATACATGATTTCCTTGTTTCATCTTTCCTGATAGCAAGCCAAAACAAGGGGGCATACAACTACCCGCGAGTTTCATCATTTCCTTAGTATGACCTAGGTGATTTATGTTTTTCATTGACATGTGGTTTTACAAGTTGTGCTTCCTAAAGATTTCTTGCAAGAATTATGAACTGGGGACTTTGGTATATCATTTTTATTTATTGATTTCCTATACTTTACCTTGTATATGCGTGTATTGTCATATACCGCTAAAGTGGGGCTAAATATATCATCCTAAATTGTAATCACCTATGTGATCTACAATTTAATGATTTTTTAGCACTTTTCTTGTTGTATTTACATTATAGATTGCATTCTACGACTTCATAATTACACTTAATGCACTCTTAATTTAAATATGGGTCCTCTAATCTCTCCAACTTGTGCAAAATTGAGGTAGGGCCTTATTTTTAGGTGTCCTCTATTTTTCCTCCAATCACAAAATTCATCTCATCTCCTAGGCCCTATTTCACATTTTGTGGCCTCAAAATTCAATCCTAACATCGTAATCAACTGTCTGTTGGGATCTCACATCTATGGACTGATCAAGACCTACAAACCAAATTTCAACTAAATCTAGGTGGGACAAGTCGACAGGCCAACTTGTCCCTAGGGACAAGTCGACTAGCTGACTTGTCCCTAGGGATTTTGAGCCCAGATTTGGGGCAGGGTCCCGTCTCAGGGCATTTGTGGGATTTCAAGATTTATAGTCGGTCTACTTGATTCTATATCCCTACTTCACTATATAAGAAACCCTCACACTTCATTTTGAGGACATGAAATCAATTGCAAGGTGAAGACCATAATTTGATGACAACAAGCGATTGCAAGGTGAAAGCCCCAATTTGATGACATCTATGAAGTGAGATTGAAGGCTACATCATGCATCTACATTCTTCCTCAAGCATTCAAGACATCCAAGACACCATTTTCAACATTATCAAGGAGCCTCAAACAGATCAGGAGGATGGCTAGGATTACTCTTTCTATCTAGGGTTGGGTATGATTCATTGTTATTTTTGAGATCTATGCATTGGTGCTTCATATTTGCATGTTTACATTTCAAATCTATGATTATTTGTATGCATTCAATCATACATTGATTGCATTTACATATTAGGGTTTCACTCTACCACACATAGGGTTAGATCTATTTATTTTCTTATGCATTTCATCTCATTAGCAATTTAGACATACTCTTGATTCACAAGCACTACAAATTGTCTCTATCATAACGGCTATCCATGGAGGTGGGAATCACCAAAATAGGGGGTTGATGAAGGCAAACCCCTAGCCACACACATACAATTTCTCAAATCTAAAGGTTTAGACAGTCCCGGATACAACTGTAAATCTAGAGAACCCTTCTAGACACTGAGGTAGAGCATCCCTGAAATTATGAGCAAAAATGTACAGTGACAAGTTGGCTTTCTAGAGGCAAGTCAACTTTTTGGGAACAAGTCAACTAGTCAACTTGTCCCTCCCAACTTTCAGTGAAATTTCAAGTGCGAGTAGTTTCAGGTCCCAATTTACTAGATCTAGAGTTACAACAAGTTCTGAGACTTCGACAGTCGATAAATTCGGATCCAAAGTATAATTTTCTCCATTCCATTTCCAGGTACACTCATTCTTACCTCTTCTTAATTGTACTTACTTTTATAAATTAGATATGTTATTTACACTACATTTCCTTGTCATTTTTATTAAGGAATCAAAACCTTACATGGCGTAGATCTCACATTGGCACCCTTACCCTCTTGGTTCTGCTAATCGGATTCACTTTGCGGTGGATTTTGTATACCAATGTATGCTAGGAATTTGGGATGTAGTACCCCTATAACATTGCATCCCATTTTCAACAATACAACATCATAAGGCTATTCCTTCTATCTCCTTTAAATGATTTTCTTCTATCTTGGCCATTGGATGTGTTTCTTCCTAGGGGGATGTGCTTTTTCACCCTTGGATCTTCATCAATATTCATCCTCAAGCCCACATCTTCAACATTGGATCTTCTTCATTATGGGGGATACATTGTCTATTATTTTCTTTCCTATTGGGGGGGGATCTTGAATGTACTTATGTGACAGACTCGGTTCTTTGGGGGACATTTGGAGTCCATGCTAAGTCACATGTACTCTTTTGTTTTTCTCTCTTTTGGAGAGAAGTTTTCTCCCACTAGGTTTTTCTCTTTTTCTTTCTTTATGAGAGTTGCATTAATTTTTACTTGAGTAACTAATCAAGCCTTGTTGTCATGACCCATTCATTCTTGTATTTCATGCTTAGAGGTTTTCCCTTCTTCTTAAGTTTCACTTAAGGGGGGTAAAGCATGCATATATATTGCAACATAGATATGTTTGTTGCATCATGCACATTTGCTATTGTTCTATTTCATAATTGTGGACATGCTCAAAAATATTTTTATACATAATTGAGCTCATGTTTGCACATGCATGCTTAGCTTAAGTTCACTTAGTTGAGCTTTAATTGAGCCTATTTTAGCCTTGTTTACTATAGTTTTGCTCTAGTTTTCTTTTCTAGCTCTAGTAAGCTTTTCTCTATTTTTAGGGCTATTGCTTTCTATAAAAAATAATCAAACTATGCATTGTAAATTGTTTCATTTTGTAATCCCAATTTCATTTGTGCAATCAATACGTAATTCTCAAGTTGTGTTGAGAAAATTATCTTCCTTGATTATTCTTTGTGACATGTGCTTGCAAATGATTCTTGGCTTGTGGGTTAAAATTATCATCAACTTCTACAATTCAAATCATTGCTCATAAAGTAAACTTGGCATGCATAACTTAAGGTCACCTGCAAATATAATTTGACTACAATCCAACAATTGAAATTTTCTCATCTCCCTCATTGTACCCCCATATAAAGAGGGGCAGTGTTAAGAGACATTGAAATTTTCTCATCTCCCTCATTTATTCATCTTTCGTCAAGCTCTTTTGTTAAGTGAGTTAACAATGATGAACAATATTGAAGACAATAGAGAAATATGTAGTATGCCTAAGATGATATTGCAAATTAATAATGCAATCAAGATACACTATAATATTGTGAATACTTTTAAATTTATATCTCTTATGATAATGAAAAATTAGGACATGCTCAATGTACAATATCCTACTATAGAATTTGAATTAATTAGTATTTTAATTGATTTATAACAATAAGTAGAAAAGAGAAAATTTATATTCTATTAAAACTTCAAAAATTCCATACCTATGATTGTGAACCTAAACAACAAACGATGTGGAGACATTAATGGGATTTGGACTCTTCGAATATGTAGAAATAACATATAAATGAGTTTATTTACCACTTCCCCACAAAATATACTTATATGGTAGGTAAAAAAATACATCAAAAATTTGGCCATATTATGAGTAAACGTACACTTTTATGAAGAAATTCAAAAAAATTTAGATTGTACACGCAATCTGCTACATTTATTTTGTCTTTTAAATATGGTGGCCTTTATGGAAATAAATTGCTCGTGACATTTTATCGTTTGGCATTTTGCGGCGCCGTTCTATGCATGCAAGTTGCGTGTTTTATTCAAAGACGTGAGAAACGTTATAGGCATAAAGACACGTGTTTAATTCCACCAAATAAGTTAAAAAGAAAATGTGGGTTCTAACATATGTTTGGTTTTAGTGTCTCGTAATTGCGAAGTTTGGAGTGTACCTAGTTTGATATTATATAGAGAAGTCTTTACAATAAATAAATTGAGTTTATTTAATAGTTTTTTATTTGTTAAAAGTTATATATAGTAAATTTAATATTACTAAGTTAAAATTAAATATTTAAATTATAGTAGGAATTTTTTGATAAATGTGTTCAAAATATTTATGTTAGTTATTATTAGTATTTTGTCGTTAGGTTATATACTATTGCAATGAGTTTTTTATAATTTTCAAGGCAGGTTTTTAACTACCTTAAATTTATGAAAATACCAATTCTGAGTTAATATTTTTTGGTTTCTATTTTTATTAAAATTTGAGTGCTTAATTATGTAGGTGATATTAGGGTTACTAATTTATTTAAAGAAATATAATTTTGCACATAATGTTTTTCTATAATATTACACAATAATAAACTTATATTTAAATAAGTTGACATTATTAAATTACTTTCAAACTTGACAATATTTTTTTCCCTTCTTAATTTAATAAATAGATGTTTGATTATATTATAATTATAATAATATGTATCAAATATTTTATTTTAAATAAAAGATATTTTAATTATATAAAATAATTGAATTAAATTATTAATTTTTAAAATTTTCCTTATAATAAAATTATATGCTATTATACTTAATTATATCTACAATAAATTATTATGCAAATACTTGGCCACTAAGTGGCACTTGTTTAATTAGTTTAAAAGATTTGAGATGTCTTATGGTCAAATTTTATTTATAAAAAGAAAAAGTAATTATACATATTCAAATATATTGATTTCATTTATATCACTTTGACTAAGTTTAATATTATCAAATTTTATTAGCATTAAAAATAAATTTAATTCTAATAATATGCAGTAACATTTAGGTAAATGAAGACAAGGTGAAATTAAATTTATTTATTCATTGAAAAATAAAAATGTCAGAATTTTATTTAGTTTATAAAAATAGAATTGAAGCTTTATAAGCACTTTATAATAACAAATTTAATTGGTTGTTATGCTTCTCCGCAAGATTGCGTGAAAAAAAAAATTACATCAACGTTTTGGATCAATCTCCATGATCTTTTTGGATTCTTAAAATCTCTCATCGTGATGATGGATCATGGAGTATGATATGAAATGTTGATGTAAAAAAAAATACACAATCTTGCCCAGAAGCATAACAACAACAATTCATGGATTGTGGAAAATTTCTATCCTTAAATTCAATTAGTTTATTTTATGTACAAAATTAAAATTTTAAAGGTTGAAGTAGTTGAATTATAAGTGATAATTTATCTCTATTTTAATTGAAGAAGTTGTATTCAACAAAAATTAATGAATAAATATTAAAATGTGTAGGGGTTCATCACATAGTGTGATAGTTAAGTGGTTGCATTGTTAATAGTCCAACTAAGGTTTAAATCCCCTCAAGGCTCACACGGTGTTCATGTTGTGAATGGCCTCTCTTGGTGGACATGTCGTCGGTGGACATGGAGGAGGAGAAGGAGAGGAGTGATAAGGAGACAAGTCATAGGAGGAGGGTTTCCCCATTGTAATAAAGGAGATGTTAATGTCTCAATGTGTTTATGGGGAAGGATCCTCATTGCGATCTCACTGGTTCAAAGCTCCAATCAAAAGTGATTATCACCAATCAAATATGTGTGTGTACACATACATATATATGTATGTGTGTGTGGGGGGGGGGGGGNGGTGCACACGCAGGAGGAGATGTAGAGGAGTGATAAGGAGACAAGTCACAAGAGGAGGGTTTACCCATTGTAGTCAAGGAGGTGTTAATGTCTCAATGTGTTCCTAGGGAGGGGTCCCCATTGTGATACCACTGGTTCAAAGCTCCAATCAAAAGTGATTATCACCAATCAAATATGTGTGTGTACACACACACAAATATATGTGTATGTGTGTATGGGTGTGTGTGTGTATGCGCGCGCCCACACACACACACACACACACACACACACACACACTACTACTACTACTACTACTACTACTACTACTAATACATATGAATTCCAATAGGAATTTAGTTCTCTTTACTATTTTTGGATTTGATTATGTTTGTGTATTTTTTTCTTGCTTCAACATTTTGGATCATAATATGTGATCCATCATTAGTTTGATAGAGAGCTCAAGAGAAAAAAGTACTTTGTTGTAGATCCAAAGAGAATAAAAAGAGGTGGGAAAGGGGGTGGAGTGAAAGAGAAAATGGCACGTTATATATAATTCAATAAGTGTTAATAATATAATAAGGATGCTCATACGTGTAGGTAATAAGAAATAACGATATAAAATAAATAATTAGTAGTAATATTTAAAAGAGATGAATTAGGGCCCTCCAATTATGACATTTTTAAAGACTCTTTCATCAAAAATTTCTTTGCCTTGTGTCAATTTTTGGGCATGGATGTCAAAGCCTATAATGGTTTTAACAGGTAATATCTAGCATAAGAATGTTATTAGGATGTATAGTTATGAGTTGTTAATTTAAAATGGAATGCATAAAGCTTTGATGAATTTAAGAAGGATAACAATATTGTCTACTTCAAGTGGTACTCCTTCCTTTTCCATATTTTATTGTATATTAGGAGAAAGATTTGGGATCCTTAGTTGGAATTAAGATTCCATGGTGCACAAGGGAATTTACTACCAGTTAAAGAATGGGTATACTTATGGGATATGCACTATGAAAAATCTAACTATACAATCTTTGAAATATATATATTTTTAAAAGTGTTAAGGAATCTATGATGTCTAATTTATAGGAAGTTAACTAAAATATTTAGTAGAATTTTTAGACCTAAGGAAAAGATACATGATATTAGAGTCAATCACAAAAGGGGTGATTGGTTTTTTCATTCAAACTTTATTATCATTAAAGTATATGGTGCACATGTTGCACCTCACACTTTGCCAAGATTATTTTCCAACAACATAGATTTTTTGGAGATTATGTGGCAATTGAATGAGTCAAATAAGACTCATTTAAGAATTCCAAGAAAGGATCTTTCTTACCCTCAATCATTATTTTATTTGATTTTGTGATTACATCATAAGAGGGGTTGGAGTTGATTTACTCCAACTAGAAGCCTTAAAAATAAATGTAGATAGACCAAGGAATTGTGACCCAAATCATTTCATTAAGATGACTAGAACACAAGTCTAATTAAGAGGATTTTCCACCAATACAATAGAATTCAAGACCTAATTATAAACTACTCATCCATTGAAAGAATGAAGAGTAGAACGGGTCCTTAGTTCAATATTCACAATAATAAGAAGAAGAGAAAAGAGGTGGACCCTTCATATAAGGGATATTACATAGAGATCAATCGAAAAAACTCTTAGAATCCTTGTCATTATTGACAATACTACTAGTATTTTATCAATTGCACCAAAAATTAGCAATGGGCAAGCCTCATCCTATAACTCAAGTAATTGCACAACAATCTCCTAAGAAGGTAGTGTTATTACAACAGGTAGTCCCCAGCCTGTGGTTGAATACCCAAATGATGATGAAAATGTGTTCAACATTTTAGAGACATTAAAATTCATGAATTTGTACCCCTGAGTTTATGGTTAAGGATCTTCCTCAAGAGAGGATGTTAATAAATTTTGATGTAGGAGATGTGGTGAATGATGTCAAGCCCTTGACATGTAATGCCTTCATGTTTGATGATATATTTTTTCAATCCAATGAATTTAGGAACATTTTCTCAAAAATAAGGGTGTCAAGAGAAAGGAGAGAAAAATCCACAAAGAAAGAGTGGGATAATCTAGGGAAGAAGGTATTAGAAGAAATAAATTTTTGTATCTCAAAGATCACTATTACGATGCTAGAAATAATATGAAAGATGGTGGTTTATTTTTGTTGGATGGTACATTTAATCAGTTGTTTCCTTGATACCACTAGAAGGAAAGACCTTTTTGAACCAACATTGACATTAGAAGAGGAGGCTCAAGCTTGTTATTTTGGATCCAGGTTTAGTGTGTAATATGAGACACTAGAAATTTGGTAAATGTACCTTGGGAATGAGAAGCTATAGGTGATTAAGAATGTTAGAGAGCTTAAAAGAAATATTATTGTTAGAATATTAGGAGGAAAAGAAGTAACCATAGAAATTAATATTGCAATATTCAATGAGGTAGAAATTAAAAAACTTTGAGCAAATTTTGAGAAAGCACAACAATAAATTATGAAACTACTACGAAGATACAATAAATTTGTGGCACTTTTTCCTCCTAAATAAAACACTATAATTCCACCTTCTCCCAAATAGGTTACAATCACCTCAATTCAATATAGGGATACTCTTAGATTAAGAATAAAAGAGTTGAAAGAGGAAATTAGAAAGGGTAAAGAAGCTGAGAATACTATAAGGAAGATGATAATAAGAAAATGTTAGATATGATGGATAATTTATTTAGACATAGGTTATCCTATATTTTGGATTTTATAAAAGAGGCATGAAATAGTTTTAACAACCCAAGGAATGCATATGCTAGTCATGGTAAGACATGAAACATCTTAAATGTATTTAAGTTGGATGGTCTCCAAGAATATCAATAAGAAAAGTTGTGATGAGCCATACAAATTTGATACAAAAGATCATAATATTTTATTAAATGTTCTTGGGAAGTATGTTTAGGTAGGAAATTAGTTTTTTCCATGATATCTTTTAGATGAGTTTGAATAAATTTTTGGAATCCTTTGAGTAAATATACCACTGTAAGGTGGGAAATAAGGCTCACTAGCTATAAAGGAAAAACTAGGAAGCTTAGGTTTGTCTCCTCTTACATTGGAAGGAGTATGATCCACTAGGACTCAAGAGATATGAAGCAATAGGCAGATGCAATGATCCTTTTCTATGAGGGACTATGACTATGCAATTGTGGATTAAGAATGTAAGATCGGGGACTAAATGAAGTCAATTGAGGGTTTTGTGTGTACAGGGAGACTAAGAGTAGACAAATAGATTATGGTAAAGATCTAGTATCAAAATATTATAACTGACTCGAGATCCAAATCTAAATCTAAAAGAAAGGGACCAAGGTTCCCTTGATGACCTATTCATAGGGTTGGGGTGCTCTGCTCATTTTTTTCTCAGCAGTTCCAACAAGTTTTAGATTGTACCTTTCACTTGATCTATTTATAGATTTTTTGTGTGTCTATCACATGTACTTGCACATAGAAAATAATGGAAATAATGTGTAGAAATGGTTTTTCTTAAGTAAAACCTTTTTTTAGGGATTAACCTTGAAGTTGAAATAAAATATAAGATATATCTAAGAATTATAATGTCTTATACCTTGATGATGCAATGTTCTTTGAAGGTGATCACAAGTGTTGATGCAATAACACGAGTCTGCAAAAACCTGAAAGGATATCATAAAAGGCATGCTTGCATGAAGGTTGTTGAATTTTTCCACAATAAATATCATGGTGGGACGAAATGCCTTGAATGTTGAAAACTGACATCTTGAAGCCTAGATGTTAAAATGTAATTGAGAGCTCCAAATTCACTTGATATATATCAAAATGAGGGAGGATAGCTTGATTTGATACATTTCCCAACCATTTTGGGGTGTAAAACTCAATAAATGTCAATGTAGTTTAAAATACCCACAAAAATAATGTAATCGTTGAGTGGGTTCAATTAAAGGCCACTAATCGGGGAACTAGGTGTCCTAATTGGTTTGTTCCACCCAATGTGGCCTCAAATTGGGACCTAAGGTCTTATTTGGAAAAAAGGAAGCCAAAATTACATGTGAAATATAGTTGGGAAACTAGGACCACATGTGAGAGGCCCTACATGCTAAAAATAGGGCCAAGGTAAGAAAGAAAATGCATAGAAATGCATTTTAGAATGCTAAATTTAGCCCCCACTTTAGCGAGAGTATAAGCATACAGTAGAGTAAAGAGAGATCAAGAGAGAGATTATCATGGACAAGACTATAAAAGAGATAAGGCATAACTAAGCTTCAGGGAACAAGCCCCCAAACCAAGGATCTTAACTCATACAACCACATGCAAGGGCACACAAAACAAAAAACAAAAAATATAGGCAAAGGAAAACATAAACAAAAGACACATAACAATGTGGGTTAGTACTAAAAATAAAGATTCCAAATCAACTATTTGAAGAGACCTTGATGAACAAAATATCTCAACCATTGGTATCACACTTGAAACTTTATTTCAAGAGAAAAGTGGTCACATGACAAGATAAAGATACTACATCAAAGATGAGACAAGACTCCACAATCCAACCAAATAGCGAGGTATCTTATTTTATGGGACTATGGAGGAGAGAGAGAGAAAATAAATCATGAATTGCATATGCTAGCAAGTCATGTTATGCTAGGTGATCCATGAAATAGAGGAGGAAGAGAAGAAAATGTTCAATCAAGTTGTATTATGCCGCTTCCACTCATCCCAAGAGAGATCTCAATGTAAAGATGAAGTTGATAGTCTAGCAAGTTGTGTTATGCTAGTCAACACATCTTGAAAGATGTAGAAGTACAAAGGAAAGGTCAAATACTATAGAAAGTTTTTTTATGCCAGTCAACCAATCCCAAGGATTATCAAGTAAATCATTGTATCCAAGGAAATCAACAAAAATAGTGCAAAATAATAGCCAATAAAAGCATTTTTTCAAGATAATTCGTTAAAAAAATTCAAAAGGATAACCAAGGAAAGAATTGTTGTCAAGGAAATCCTCTAAAATAGTGAAGAAAGATAACCAAGGATAGCATTTTCTCCAAGGGAATCCACTAAAATGGTGCAAAAGGATAACCAAGGAATGCAATGTCTCCAAGGGAATTTGCTAAAATGGTGCAAAAGGATAACCAAGGAAATAATTATATCCAAGGAAATACATAATATAATACACAAGGAGGTCACATATATGCCCCCCTCCTTAAGATGGAAACATATATCTATGATGGAATCTTAAGGAAAAGAAGAACAAAGGACACTCACCTTTAACACCAATTAGATATCCTTTCAGCAACAATGTACATACAACCCTAGCCAAAGAGGCATAACTCTTTCAAGCCAAGGGAGAGATAATTTTAATAAAATATATCTCGCAATAAGTGTAAAAGTATCCTTTCTAGGGATTAAAAAGAAAGAGGAAGAGATATGCTCGAAGACATCTAGCTCCCAAAATAGATCTTAACTAAAAATAACATCATTGACCATAAGAGGGGAAGGAGAACAAGAATTCCCACTTTCCCTATTAGTAGGTAAAGGGATTCTTGATGAAGGATAACACACTTTGATCCCCAAAGTAAGGGATTTAATTATTATAGACATAAAATTTGTAAACAAGGAAGAGGTTGTTCTCAAGGATACACCTCTTGTGTAAGAGATAATTACTGGTCAAAACAACCAATTCCATGTAAGAAATGACATCGCATAATATTTAAATGTCACCTTACCAAGGAAAGATAAGAGATTTAATAATAGAAACCTTGCCCCCCCCAAAGCGTGAAGGAAAGGAAAGGAACTGTTATGTTTCAAACAAGGTATGATTGGAAATGAAAGTATAGCATCGTATTTAACAAAGAGCCCCCAAAGAAAGTTACTAAGCTTACATATTGTGGAGAAACATAATAGATGAAGAGAATGCTAATGCACAACATTTTTAATATTAAGAAAAAGTAGAAGATTTTTTGTAAGACAAATAAGATATCTATCCACTAAATTTTAAACAAATTATCTAAATTGAACACAATTAGAAAGGGAATGAGTATTACTATGATGAAAAAGACATTGCACATTAAGGTGATTTGGTTTTTGATTTTTTGTAAAGTTGCAAAAGGGGAGTTTTAAATTCTTGGCATATTTTAGTCTCCAAAAGATTCTTTCATTTAAGGCCAAATGATCTTTGGTATGTTTATTTCTTTGGTAGAAGGGTTGGTAATGAAGATGGAGGAATAACCTATCAAAAAAAATGAAGATGGAGGAATAGACTAGTCCACATTCCTTGTATCTTCAAAGTGCCTGTTAGAATGCAAAAGGATAGTCATTCCTAGATCTTTAATGTCAAGGTATGATGATATTCAAGTTTTTCTATAATAAAAGTGGCTCAATGATGAAAGAAATTTCTCAAATAAGTTGGAGTTTAAAGTTGGTTAAAAGAAATTCAAGTTCCAATCAAGATTCATTATTATTGTCTCTCATTTTCTCTCATCACTACTACCATTTCTCTCTGCCAATCCTAACAAATCCTTAAGATAAAGTATCATGATACAAAAAAAGGAACATCATCCTGCATCCAAAACATTCTAGTCTACATACATCATAAATCATACATATAGTGCCCATCATAATGCATCCATCCATCATATAAAACCATATAAAAACACATGTAGATCATTTATCCTAGTATACCATATAAATTGCATCACATCTAGTCACATCATAAAAAGTGCATATGAAAATACAAAAAATTAAGTGCATAAAACATCGTCATAACATCCCATCATATAGAAAATGCATACATTCATCGCATAGACATAACATAAAAAGCATATCATGGTTCATTTCATCTCATAGCCATCACACGATCACCATAACCTACCCACATTCTTCACTTCTTACTAAATATTCTTTTCTTAAATCATTTAATCTAAATCTTATTTCAAGAGATCATTCATGCCTTTCTTGCATAAACAATATCTCGAGGGGGGCATCATTTACCTTTTTGTCACCTTATTCTTGTTGGAGCATACTAGGCATGCTTTTTATCAAGTATTCATTGAAATAATGCCTAAAATGCATTGTATCAAAGAGGGACAAAATGCACACTTAAAAATGAGTAGTTGCTCTAACACGACTTTACTAACATTCCTCTTAATTTATTAAATAATCTTTATTATTTAATTAAATTGTGTCCTACTCCATTCTAAATTTAATTTAATCATTTCTCCCTAAATTTGTAATTAAGTGATTTTAATTAACTACTTAATTATTAAATATCTTATCAAATATTTCATCAATTATTCATCTATAAAGTAATTGAATAATTTACATTATTTAATTATTCCCTATGTCATTATATTTAATTAAATAATCATATTATTAATTAAATGCTTCTTATTTTTACTACAATTATGTAATAATTAAATCAATTTCCCTCCAATAATTAAATAAATAATAAATAATTATTCCTCTCATAAATAAATAAGTAATTATTTATTTATATATCCCCACATGTGCAAATAAATAAACTATATTATTTATTTAATCATATTTATCTTTCCAATTATGAGTTTTAGTTAACTCCAT
>MU227780.1:928706-948846 GCA_018584345.1 Thuja plicata | reverse complement strand
ATGATTTGAGAAATGAATTTAGAAGAAAATAGATGATTAATTAATGATTAAGAAACCATTAATTAATAGATGAAAATTAGGTTTTTTAATGTAAAGTCGCAAGCCTGTCCATTTTAGGGTGTCTACAGTTGATATAGTAGACTAGGTAGTTAACTAGGCCTACCAACAAAGTTCTGCATCAAGGAAAACCCATGTACATCGATAATTTACACCTCTTGCAGACCCTCTTGAGAAAATTCTTGAGAAATTACTACAATCTCATTCAGTCACTCTACCCAAAATCAGACATTACAAGGGTACTAAAAGACCAATATGGTGGAATGATAATATTTATTGTGACTATCATAGAACTAAGGGACATAAAATGGCCAATTACATGCAACTCAAGCACATTGTCCAAGATTTCATCGACTGCAGTGAAATAGAAGTTGTTGCAAATTCAAACACCACCAATCAAGATCACAAAATATTCACAAAGCCACTAATGGATCATGGAAAAGGTAAGGCCTCCATGTATAGACATGAAAATAAAGAAAACTTCACTTACCTAAAACCTAATCATGATCTTACCATAAACAACATTATTGTCTAAGGTCCAAACACCAATTGTGTTATTACTACCTGCCACAGTTAAATCATAGTACGAGGAGCCTTGTCAAAAGATGTCACACCAAATAAGTCATCCACCCCACTATCAGGTCACTATAACCTATTAGACCATCTTAAGAATACCTCAACACAAATTTCTATCTATGAATTTCTTTGCATCTCACCAAATCACAAAGCAACATTAGATACAACCCTGCAACAAGCCTTTGTTCTGAAAGCCATAAATGTTGATGAGTTTCAAGCCATAGTAGGAAATATGACCACAACCCACCACAATGCCTTAGCTAAGAAAGATGTCCCAACCATAAACCATCTCACAATGACCCTTTACATCTTGAATTCTTTTTTCACCTTCACAAAATTAGACGAGTCTTGATAGATGGAGGAGCACGTCTAAATATATGTACACTAAAATTCGTAAAAGCATTGGTCTACTCTGGCAGTTGTGTCGATGTTACCAAAAATATCATAATAATAGTTTATGATGATGAGGAACGTCTTTCACAAGGTGTGATAAACCTCCCAATTAGACTTGGTCCAGCAACACAATAGGTGTTGCATTCCAAGTACTAGACCTAGAGCTAGGTTAGAACATGATCTTAGGACAACCATAGATCTATTCCATGCAAGATGTACCATATACTTATCATTAGTGTCTAAATTTCCCTCAATGATGGAGTTTAAATCACCATGTCAGGTGATAGAGATCCGTTTCTTTATTGCACAAAAATAAGAGCAGTTATTTCCAATCAGGTACCCAACAATTAGGAGGCATCCCCTACTTCCTCATCTCAAAACATAGATTGTGTAGACATGGCTAAATAAATTACATAATCCACATCAGAGATAAAAATGGAAGTCAAAGAAAATGGATGTGGATAATACTCCAATGTAGACTTCTTCAGTGTAGGCAAGCTACCAATCTCACCTTGTTCATATAGAAAGCCTAGACAACCTCTTCAGAGAAAGACAATTTTGATACTTATCTATCCACCAATAGTGTTTATAAGATGGGGAGACATT
Organism: Thuja plicata; assembly: GCA_018584345.1. Lineage (NCBI taxonomy): Eukaryota > Viridiplantae > Streptophyta > Pinopsida > Cupressales > Cupressaceae > Thuja > Thuja plicata. The sequence continues at coordinate 947,214 of MU227780.1, read as the reverse complement.
CACAAAGAGATCATTGAAGAAAACATATCTTCCTAGTTGTATACAGACAAAGAACCCCCTAAGATAAAAATTCTAGTACATGAATATGGATGAGGGTACACCATTGTCCAATAACAAGGGTATAATGGATGCTCCAGCTTGGATAAAAATGAAAAAGGAATAGTGGAGCCAATTGCACCTGCCCAAAACCCAAAGCATCATGACTTAGGTTATAGAACACCTCCAGAAGGCATTTAAAATATCTCACTACCATCTGATATTAATGCTTATATTTATGAAAAAGTTGAGACATTTGAGGAACTCCACTCAGACACACAATCAAATGACTATGAATGAGATTCCCTGCACACCACTAGCACTCTACATCTTAATATTGTCATTGCTTGACTTTCTTTACAAGATAGTCCCACAAATCATCAAGCTTGGATTGAGAAATTTTGGAAACGATCAAAACCTTCATCCTCATCCTCATTTGAAACTCATAAATTAGTGCCTAAGTCCTATGGAAATACCTTGATCAAACTCCCCATTTAATCCTTCCAAACCCAAGATAACATAGCTTTGGTTTACCCTGACCTTATAGATTGGGAACAATAAAATCCATCGACCATAGATATTTTTTAGACTGATGAAGTTATTGTTGAATTCTTTGCACTAATACAAGGCATACCTATGGGAGATGACAAGGAACGTTTTGCCACTAAATTAGATAGAAAAACATACTTTGGAGAGTTATATCAATCCTATAGTCATAAAATTGAAAAAAAAAAATATAAGGCTATTAGGTGAAAATTGAAAGGCACCTTCTAGCTGCAAAATAGTAAAAACAAAAGATGCATCTAAGGATGAAAACCTTTCTGAAGCACCCAAGGATGGAGAGATTGATATAATTCCCATTAAAAGAGAGTGGTCACCATTACTAGAAGAGAAGACAACAAAAATCAACATTGGCACTGAAGAAACACAAAGGCTAATCCACTTGGAAGCTCGATATTAACCCAAGAAGAAAGAGAATAATTCATTCAATTCTTTAAGGATAGGCAAATAAAATTTTCTTGATCATACTCTAACATGCCTGAGTTAGATCCAAAATTAGTCCTACATCATTTTCCTCAAAAACCAAGGGAAAAATCATACAAACAGAAGTTCCACAAGATGCATTCAAAGATTGCACTATTGGTCAAAGAAGAAATTAAGAAACTACAGGATGTGGGTTTTGTAAGGCCTATTTACTATGTTGATTGGATCTCTAATTGAGTACCTATTTCCAAATCCCGTAGAGCCATAATAATTTGCACTAACTTCAGGGATATCAATTTGGCTTCTCCAAAATATGACTTCCCCTCACCAAACATAGACATAATGGTCGATCTCGCCTCAAGATATAAGATGTTTCTAGTCACGAATGGTTTCTCCAGATATAATTAGATCAAGACTGCACCAGAAGATCAACATAAAATAACTTTAATTTGTGCATGGGGTACTTACTATTGGTGTGTCATACCCTTTAGTCTAAATTTTTTTGGAATCAAAGAGAAATGACAATCATTTTTCATGACATGATGCATATCATCGTGGAAGACTATGTTGATGACATATTGACAAAATCACTAGAGAGAAATATATATTTATCAGTATTAGGGCTAGTCTTTGACAAACTCTAGGAATAAAAGGTCAAGATAAACCCAAAGAAATGTGTCTTTTCCACATCAGGAATTTTTCTGGGATTCATTGTATCCCACATAGGAATAGAGATTGATCCTGAGAAGGTTCAAGCCATTATTAATATACCTCCACCTACAACACTAAAGCACCTAACGAGTCTATAGGGAAGACTACAATTAGTAAGATGATTCATCTCACAAATAGCGGACAAATATCATCCATTCCAATACTTGTTACACAAGGATGTTTAATTTTCATGGATAGAGGATTACCAAAATGCATTTCAAAAATTGAAATATTATCTCCTCTCAACACCGGTCTTAGTGGCACCCATTCCAAATCATCCCCTATTGTTCTACATTTAAGCTATAGAGAACTCACTGGTGGCAATGTTGGCACATAATAATTTACAAGGAAAGGAAAGAGCTATTTATTATATCATTCAAACACTTTTGGCATATGAGCTAAACTACACAACAATTGAAAGAGCGTGTTTAGCTATAGTTTTTAATTCCCAAAAGCTTAGACATTACATGTTAAGTCACAAGATGAGCCTAATAGATAAAATTGATCCATTGAAATATCTATTGAGTAAGGCCACCTTAAAAAGGTGGCTCTCCAAATAGGTCATGATTCTCAGTGAATTTGACATTGATTATATGGATAGAAAAGAAATCAAGGGATAAGCATTTTTCGACCAATTGGAAAATGCACCCTTACCTTCAAAAATAGTGGAAATTATACTTTCACGAATCTCACACACAAAAGGGATTAGGCACTGACATAGTATTTATCACTCCCCAAGGAGACTTTGTCCCGAGGTCATAAAGGTTGAGCTTTAACTGTACCAAAAATATAGCCAAGTATGAAGCATTGATCATAGGGTTCAAAATAGTTGTCCAGTGGAAGATCCAACAACTACAACTCTATAGAGATTCTCAATTGATTAGCAACCAAGTCAACGACAGTTACGATACTAAGGATAAAAAATTGATTCCCTATAAAGCCTTGGTAGAAGAAATCAAGAAATTTTTTAAAATGATATCATTTGAGAAAGTCCTAAGAATAAAGAACAAAGCAGCAGATGCTATGGCTACTATAGGATATTTTCTCAACATGCCTCCAGATGTGACACATTGTGAATTTATGGTGGAATGGCTCAAAGTCCCTACCTTTGAAGTGCCCAAGTTTGAGGTTGTGTGCAAAATTTTTAGTCCTAATTCTCCTTGGTACCAAGATATATACACCTACTTAACAAGCCAAACCATCCCCCTAGACTTGTCCTGGAACCAAAAGAGGTCATTGATAAGGTAAGCCTCTCAATACACTTTCATTGCCAATAAAATTTATCGACATAGTCTGGATGGAACACTGCTCAAATGTCTCAACTCGAAAGAATCACAAGAGAAAATATTAGAAGTACACAAAGGCATTTGAGATGCTCATTCTAGTGGCCTAAACTTAGCTAAGAAACCTTTAAGAATTGGGTATTATTGGCCTACAATGCAAACATATGCTTTCCTACATGTACATAAATGTAGAAAGTGCCAGATATGCGGGAACCTCATCCATGCACCTCCTCAAGGTTTGTAGCCACTAACATCATTGTGGCCCTTTTCACAACGGGGGTTCAACCTATTTGGAAATATTCATCCCTTATCCTTTGATGGTCATAATTATATCATTGCGACCACTGATTACTTTACAAAGTGGGTTGAAGCAATTCCAATGAGCTACACCACTAGAAAATAGATTTCCAAGTTTCTTTTGAACTATATCATAAGTCGGTACAATGTACTATAGACCACCATCATAGATCATGGCTCCCCCTTTAAAAATAAATAGGTAGATGAGCTTTGAATAAAATTCCATTTCCATCGTATTTATTCTTCCCTCTACTTTCCCCCCGGTAATAGCTAGGCTAAGGATACATATAAAACCATTATAAAAATTCTAAAAAATATAGATGTCGACCATCTCAACCCCTCCTTAAGAGCATACCATACTAGTTTCTATACACCCACAGGAGCCACTCCATACTCACTAGTGTATGTTACTGAAGCTATCTTTCCAATATAGGTTCAACTCCCATTATTACACGTATAATTTTAGATGAGGATTACATAGTATCTTGACTACAAGAACTAGAGTTTCTCGATGAAAAGAGACAAATGGAACTAATAAATTTGTAATAATATCAATAACACCTTAGGTGAAGCTACAAAAAAAAGTTCATCCCTAGATCTTTTGAAATTGGTGACCTAGTACTAATGGAAAATTAGAAAAATCTAATGGAAAGAGAAAAACCAGGAAAGTCTGAACCAAATTGTTTGGGTCCATACATCATTACATCAGTCTATGGATCTGGAGTATATTAGATATCCACATCAGAGGGCTAGCCTCTATCAGATCCCATAAACATCTTGCATATGTGCAAGTACTGTTCATAGCTATAAGGGTAGACCAATTTCAAAAATGCAAAAAGTCAAAAAGTCAAAAAGTCAAAAAAAGAAGTAAAAAATGGTTACCTTGGCAAAAACCTCACAATCAAGCATCTTCAATGATAATAAAATAGAAATACAACATAAATAAATTTGTCATATGGTGAAAACCACTTCAGTGGTGCCTTGGGCAAGTACTATGGTGAAAAATAGGAAATTCAACACCGTGTGTAGAGATCATTTCTCTACCATCTTTCAAAACTCCAACCTAGTTTCACTTGTCATTTCACCCCATATTTACATAATAAAACTCGTCATGTTTTGAGATTTATCAATAGTCCTTGTCCTAACGCCTCATAATCAGCATAGAGTCAATCCATCATGACAATTCTGTAATAAAATATCCATTCTATCTTGACTAGGGGCAGCCCAATGTCATGATCCATCAAGCACTGAAAAGACCAAAAAAATGGCAAATTTTTTTGAAAAAATACCTAAAAATTGAAAATTTTCTAAAAAAATCTCTCAAAATTTGGAAAGTTCTTCAAAATTTCAAAAACATTGAAAACCTTTAAATTTTCATCAAGGAAGACCATGTTTGGGGTGTCTGTAATAAGTTCCTTCACTTATGTGATACATCGCACATGCCTTGACTCTAAACATACAAACCCTATGGTGGACCAAAAACATTTGCAAACAGTCCTGAAAAAAATTGTCATCAGACAACCCAAAAAAAATTGAAAAAAATTGAGAAAATCTATAATAATTCTCCTTCTTATATCAATATAATCCATTTTCATTTCAAAATAGGCATTGAATGATGTCATTCATCAAGTTTGAGCTTCGCAAAACCAAGTCAAAATGGTCAAACTTATCAACAAGATCTCAGTCAGATTGGTCACAATGTCTTAACTATCAACGAAGTCCCATATCAAATTCTTTTGTCAAAACAATCATGTTATCTTTGAAAATGAAGGGAAAACTTGAAACCAAACATAGAAACCTTACATGGGGTACCTTATACTTTATCAAAAGCATCAGCAAAACATCAAAATTCAATGTTTGAAACACTACAAGAATACAAACACATAAATTAGTATGGTTGCTTAATTGTTGAGTCTATTTGGTCTTATTATGTCTTAATTTTTGAAAGTCATGTTCTTATGAATCTCTGTAATTCAACTTAAGTGATTAGAGATTTCGTGATGGTTCATGAATTATCTTTTTGTCTATTTTTTGTGGGATGTTGGCTAAGAAATCTTAAAAGAGCATTTTGGGTGTCTATGGTAAGAGCTTTCACAACCACATGTGATATCTAATTGCAAAACATATTGTAATAGATAAATAATTTGTGATATGCTACACATACCTTGACTCTCAACGTCCGGCCTAGATATATCATCCCACATACCTTGTCTTTTTAAAGTGCATGTTAGAATGCAAAAGGATAGTCGTACCTAGATCCTTAATGTCAAGGTATGATGATATTCAATTTTTACCATAATAAAATTGGCTCAATGATGAAATAAATTTCTCAAATAATTTGGAGTTTAAATCTAGTTAAAATAAATTGAGGTTCCAATCAAGATTCATTCTTATTGTCTCTCATTTTCTCTCATCTCCTATCTATCACTACTAACATTTCTCTCTGTCAGTCCTAACAAATCCTTAAGATAAATTATCGTGATACAAAAAAAAAGAACATCATCCTGCATCCAAAGCATTTTAGTCTATATAAATCATAAATTATAAATCATACATATGGTACTTATCATAATGCATCCATCCATCATCTAAAAGCATATAAAAATACGTGTAGATCATTTAGCCTAGTCTATCATCTAAACTGCATCACATCTAGTCACATCATAAAAAGTGCATATGAAAATACAAAAAATTAAGTGCATAACACATCGTCATAGCATCACATCATATAGGAAATGCATACATCCATCGCATAGACAACACAAAAAGCATATCATGATTCATTGTGTCTCATAGCCATGACACAGTCACCATAACCTACCAACATTCTTCACTTCTTACTAATTATTCTTTTCTTACATCATTTAATCTTAGTCTTCTTTCAAGAGAAAATTTGTTCTTTTCTTGCATAAACAATCTCTCGAGGGGGGCATCATTCACCTTGTTGTCGTCGTTTTCCTGCTAGGGCATACTGGGCATGATTTTATCAATTATTCTTTGAAATAATGCCTAAAATGCATTGTATCAAAGAGGGGGAAAATGTAGACAATTAAAAATGACCAGTTGCTCTAACAGAACAACTTTATGAACATTCCTCTTAATTTATTAAATAATCTTTATCATTTAATTAAATTGTGTCCTATTATATTCTAGATTCAATTTCATCATTTCTCCCTAAATTTGTAATTAAGTAACTTTAATTAATTACTTAATTATTAATTATCTAATTAAATATTTTATCAATTATCCATATATAAAGTTTAAATAATTAACATTATTTAATTATTCCATATGTCATTATATTTAATTAAATAATCATATTATTTAATTAAATGCTTCTTCTTATTTTTATTACATTGATGTAATAATTAAATCAATTTCTCTATCATAATAAAATAAATAATATTTAATTAATTAAACTAATTGTTGCTCTCATAAATAAATAAGTAATTATTTGTTTATATATCCCCACATGTGCAAATAAATAAAATATTTTATTTATTTAATCATGTTTATCTTTCCAATTATGAGTTTTAGTTAACTCCATAACTATCTCTCCTAACTGATCAATTAAATCAGTTATCTATTTAATATATCTAGTCTTCTACTCCACCTCATCAGTTAAATTCTTCAATCACATCAATCAACTCTTCAATCTATCCTCTTAAGAGGTTTATCTATTTTGTCAACATGCAATCAGTTGAGCTCAACTCCCACTCACTCTAAGTTCAACTCTTTAATCACAGACAATCAACCCACCAATCATGGAATCTTTATTGGAACCCTGAAAATATTACAAATAGAGAGGTAATTCTCTTAATTTTGAAACCAAAATTTCTTTGAATTCTTATTCTTGCACATCGAGCACTCATTTCTTAGAGACCACATTGCATAGAAGAGGAGAACAACAAAGGAGGATTACTGGTTTTCATGTTCATTTGTTTTGCAAATAATTTCAAATTATTGATTGTTCATTCTTTCTATTTAATTTTACTTCCTCTTTTGGTATTAGTGTACTAACTTCTATTAACAATCTTCTTGTGGTTGAGATCTTATTGTTATTGTAGGTTTTCTAAAGATCTGTATTACCCTGATTACACATTATTCACATCATTTTGATTATGTGGGGAAGAAGATGACTCATCTAGGGCTTCATCTTTTCTTTATGTTCTGTGAGGAGATAGACCGTGAATAAAATGTATAACATCATCTTGATTTAAAATATTTTAATGGTGAAGATAAGATATAGGAGAATAAAGATGTCCTAAAGAAGTACTTAAACAGATATTCTTAGACTCTTTCATTGAGGTACCTTTGTGAGGAGATGACCTATTAATCACTAATGTGGTATAATTAGAAATAGGATCAAAATGAGTATGGTCTTTACCTTCACTGACAAAGATAACCTAGGAGATGTACTAATGTTGTTCGCTTCAATATCATCCTTAGGAGTATTACTTTCTACAAGATCTTATACGATATCTACATATTCCATGTATTTTTGTAAGAAATTAATGATGTGACAACATGTCACATGGATAAAATATTTTAGAAATGACCTAAAAGTAGGAAATATCTTTAAAATTAATGATATCATTTGTAAGAGTACCATGAATGAATGCAAGTAACAATAAATGTAAGAAGTAATTATCTAAAATATATTGTTTGTAAATGTAACTAAGAAGTAGTGTAATTACATGTGAAATAGAAAACCAATCCAATTTAATAAATTACATTACAAATTAAATGAACCCAAACTAGATCTACAAATAAGAAGTGTGAAAGAAGCACCAGATTCACCAAAAGTTAAGGTTTTGGTGAGCTATATCTCTAAATTAATTAAATATAGCAATGATATGATGCATAAAAATTATATCTAAACATGAAAATAATAATTAATATTTAATGATTCATGCTTTCCAAAATGTAAGGTGATAAACAGAGTTCATTAGTTATAAATGAGAAACTAGGAAGCTTCATCCTATCTCTTCTTACAATGGAAAAACGATGATCCACTAGGCCTCAAGAGAGATGAAGCACTAGGTGGATGCAATGATCCTTTACTGTGAGGAATTATGAATATACAATTATGGATGAGAAATGTAATGTTGGGGGCCAAATTATGTGAATTGAGGATTTTTTTTATGTATAGGTAGATTGAGAACAAGCAGACATATTTTATTAATGATCTTGTAACAACAGACTGTAACTAACCCAATATTTGAATATGAAGCTAAAACAAAGGGACCATGGCACCTTGAGAAACCTTTTCATAGGACTTATGTTCTCTACCTGACTTTGTCTCGAAAATTCTATTTTTGACAAGTTGCAGACTATAGCTCTTCACCTGATCTATCTATAGCTTTTTTTGTACGTTCGTAACATGTACCTATAAATAGAAAAGAAGGGAAATATTGTGTAGAAAGGATTTTTCCTAAGTAATGTAAGGAAAATTATAGTCATACAATGAAAATTTATAGCTAACCCATACGATAAGTATACCATATAATTACTTTAAAAATACATGCAAGAGAATAGACAACATACCCATGAAAATGTGACACAAGATATATCCAAGGAAACCCCTCATGAGGGAAACAATCAACCTCCAAACTCATCCACCATCCATGCATCAATCAAAGATGTAAAATTACAATACATCTGTGAAATCCTTCAAAATCTTGGTAATAAATAAAGCACTCCATGTGAACAAGCAAGCAACCTCACATCACATGCCATGCTTGTAATACCTCTATAACCCTAACTCAACTAAGAAGGTAATGAAACCTCAAGTTTACACTTAGATGCTAATGGGTTCATTCTTTTTTATATTTTAAGATCTTTTTTATGATTTCCTTTATGCATATTTGAAGATGATATTACTTTAGGCGTGTACATAGAGGATTTGTCTAATTTATTTCAATAACTCATTCACAGTAACTTCCTATTATAGTACTTGATGGTGTTATTAATGCCTCACATTTGATAGACATGTTGAGGTTGTTAGATATATTACTCATGGTTTAAAGTACCTTCTGTGTGTTTATATCTCTTCTAATGCATTGAGAATCTTTTAGGACCTTGGTGTGTGAGTGGTTAGGAATACTCAAAAGATTTCTTACTATGATGGACTATTACTCTTGCGTTGATAGAATAGGATTTGATTTTGATTTTTATTAGATGGTTTATGTTGTAGATGGATACATGGACATTGATGTAATCATTACTTATGCTTCTCTATGTGGTTATGATTTTACGATGATTATTGTTTATGCCTTATGTTAATGTTTTTAGATGAATACATATATGATTTTGTGTTCTAACCCATGGTTATGTTAGTATTATTTACACTGATTTTGATATAATATTTTTGGTAGATTTTCCATATTGATACTCTACATGATTGTTGGAATAATGGAATGGTGTGTACTGAGAGGGGAGGGGTGAATCAATACCCTTAAAACTTTTATCACTTTAACCTTAGTAATCCTTTCTTGCATTACAAACCATTTTTATTTTCTACCTTATGCATGTAATATCAAAACATAAATGTAATTGCATGTAATCATTCATAGAAACATTCATAAAATTCAAGTACACATAACACAAGAATTGGTAACACAGAAAACCCCTATTAGAAGGTAAAAACTATGGCGGGGATAAAACCCACAAAGCTTCACTATCTGCAGAATGGAAGGTGTCGGTTAAGGCTACAAGTGTGATCACTTCAAATGATCTTACCCTGTTAGGAGTAACATGTTATACTTGTTAAGTCTACTCTATTAAGAGATTTTAACAACACTGATAAGTGTGCACTTGGTTAAGAGATTTACAATAAGACTGTTAATTCCACCTTCTTGAAGGATTTCTTCTATTTGCTACAATGGTTAGAGAGTAGTCAAAAATACTTGTTGACCTAATAACTTTCAATCTTGAATTGTTGAATACAGATCCATTAAGTTCATAAAAACAATATCACCTTATTGTGATTGATTAATACCTTTGCTCTTCTCGGTAGCCTTGAATCTAGTTCTTCATAACTAAATTCTTCCTTTTGTGTCCTTTTGCATGAAACTCTATGTCTGGTCAATAGATGTCGTCTCTGGCTACAATCATTATTTTCTTGAATTATTATACATCTATATATACAAATGTTTTTACCTATTTAGGTTTCACGCTTTACAAGAAAAAATCTATGATCAAAGGTTTACAACTTGACCTTGATCTCCTTGTTTGCATGTTTACAATCAGTTAAACTAATTAAAACAATTACATATGCTTTACTTGTTCCACAAGAAATGGTTTTATAGCTATGCATAAAGTTATATTTAAAACTTAAGTGCTTTATATGATGTGTATCTCAGATCTTCTATTCTCAGGAATAAAAATGTCTCTCGGTAGCCTGGTGCTTGGGTTACTCTTTAAATTGTCTGTCGGGTTACTCTATGAACTATGTTCTCAGTTTACTCTTTGAACTGTCTATCAGTGATAGTTCTATCGGTGTTCACTGATTTTGGTGACCACTATGTTAAGAAATTTGTGGTAACATTTGTACTTGATTGTTTTGGTGACCTTTGCACTTGTCTTTTTGTTGTCACTCGATGATCATGTAACCGATGGTTCAAAAATATTTCCTTGTATACTAATTACAAACTTATGATCTTTTAGGATTATCAATCTCCCCCTTTGACATTAGTATCAAAAACTAATATGTGAAAACTGAAATGTTTAGTATATACACACCAAGTGTTTACCTTGTCAATGACTCCCCCTATGTGCATGCCTAGGTATAGAGTATGTACATGTTTTCCTTTTTGCATTTTCCCCCTTTGGATTTTCCCCCTTTTTTGAAAATAATGACAAAGGTGCAGTACTTACAGCTTGTCAAATATGTGGGCATGGGATTTCTGAATGTCTTCCATCTCCTTCTCCCATTTCTCCTTGATGTTTTCTAGGGTCATGTGTTCCAAAGTGATTCGGGTGTGCATGTCATATATACTCTAGGTAACTGACATCTCTGGGGTGGCAATTAATGTCTTCGCCGAAGTCATGTGTTTCAATAGCAATGTGATATTCGTAAGTAACATAGCTTGAATCTCAATTACCTCATCTCTGATTTTTCTTTTATTCTTTTGTATTTCTAGTCTCAATCATTTTGATTCTACAATATTCTCATAATGCAATTGGAATGCATTTTCCTCAGTTTTGAGACCTTGTGCACTAGCCTTAAGATCTTTATCTACCTTTTCTATCTTTTCACTATGCTCTTTAGTGAAGTACTCTAGAGTGCATAAATTTTGAACTAGGGTAACCACTTCTAAAATAAGAGGTTCCAATGAATTTACCAGTTCAAAAAGTTTTACCCTGTTCTCTGCCACTTGGTTGATTTTCTCGGTGAGCTTATTTTGGTACTTATCTTCTCCTTGTTCTTCTATGACCTTCTCGGCGTCCACATTCTGATTGGTGATTTCCTCCATCAGAGCTAAGAGTTGATCAAGTATTGGTGCATTTTGATCAATTTCTATGTTAGGTACTATTTTCCTTAGTATTTCCTTTGTTATTTCCAGTACCTGTGTGTTCTTGTGCTCCTTTTTGATCTTGTCCTGCTGTGCCTTTCTTTTGCAAAGTTCACCACACATGGTCAGAGACTCAGGATCTAGTTTCCTTGGATCACAGTCGGGTATGTCAATGATTTATTCAAGTGTGACAGGTTCTTTACTCTTCTTCTTCTTCGGTATGGTGGTGGAAGCAAGGGAATGTAGTACCATAGCAAAATCCTTTTGTGGCTCTTTTGAATTTAGTGATTGTGTGGGAGGTGTGGTTCCTTTTGTATACTACTTGGTATTGACCTATTGGTTAGTAGTAGACATCTCTACATCAACCTTGTTTGTATTTGCAGCTTTGTTTACCAATTCTGTGTCCTTGGTAGTGGCATCACTCAGTTGTTTCTCTCCACTAGTTTCTTTTTGCTCCTCATTTGTATATTGTTGCTTCTCTTATTCATTACCTTTTTCTTCAGGTATGTTTGCATCAGGCTCAGGTGTCTTTTCCTTTTCTTCAGAGATGATATTGATAGCTTATATCAATAATGGCATGTGACCTAGTATAATTTCCTATGCAAAATCCATTGTTTCCTTTTCCTTTGGTTTCTTGGTGGCAACATTTGCATCTTCATCATTCTTGGGATCATCATCAAAATCAATATTAGTTATATCTTTTATGGTGATCTCTATTGTATCCTCTAATGATTGTAATATTTGAGGTACATCATCTATGGCCTTATTTGCCTCTGTTGTTAAATCAATTGGATTGATATCCTCAGTGTCATTGATGAAGATATGCTCTGGACTCGATGTGGCCTCCTTCTTTTCATAGTGAGGTGTCTTGGTAAGAGCCAGTACCTACTTGGGGGCATTGAATATTTCATTCCAAGTCTCATTGATTTCTTTGTCAAGGTCTTCTAATCTGCCCTGTAGTACTTTGTATGCTCTCATCTTAGCTAGAGATTTCTTTACATACTCCTTCATAGTTGAATAAATCTCTTCAACTTTTGACTCTAGTAGCATGAGTGTAACTAGTGATCTTTCCCTTATTTGTTTCTCTGTATGCAAGGCATATGTCCATCTTGTTGATATTTTGTCATTGAGCTCTTGTGGAAGCTTTTTGTTGAATTGTATGGGAACATACTTGAATGAAAGCATTGCCTTAATTATAGCTTCCTCTATCTTATTCTGATCTCTGGGGGACAAGGTTAGCCATTTTCTATTCTTGTGATGTGAGATCTTTCCTGAATTGATGATTGACTCTGCAATCTCATCAATTGTCTTAGGTATCTTGGCCTTCTCAGTTTGGATTCTTTTCTCTCTTTCTTCTTCAGTAGTATCATCCTTATCTTCCTTTCCTCTTATGTATTTCCTTCTTTTCCTCGGTGCCTATTGCTTGGTTTGAGGCTTTCTTTTCCGATAAGTCCTCAGAGTACCTTTCTTTATTGGTGATGAGTCTGCCTCTTTTTTGGTTTTACTCCTGGTTCCTGATGTAATTGTTACAGTTCTAACCTTTTCTTTCTTGACTGGGGGTGCATCAAATCTAGTAGACTCAGAGTTACTTGACTCTTCACCTTCATCGACGGGTGACTATCCCTCAGTGTAATCTTTTTGTTCTGATTCTTCACCATTAATCGACAGTTTCTTCTCAATTGTTTTCATCATTTTTGTCTTCTTCCTTTCGATATTTTTCACTACTAAGCCAGTCTTGATTCTAGACTTGGCCTCCTCATAAGGGCCAAATCTTGCCAATGATTTTTCCACTGGTTCATTTAGCAAGGCTTTAATAGCCTCTATAGCCTGATCAATGTCAATCTCATAGTCCAATTATGGTAACCATGATGTTCTTGGTAGTGTAGGTTTGATGAGAGTGGTGTCAGTGTCCACCATAAAACATATCTCATCCTTATATTTCTCTACTAGTTGAGTAGGAATTCTCATCCTTTTCTCCATCCTAGTCTTAAATGTGGCAAAGTAGTCATCCATTAACAGTGTGAATTTATCTCCTAATGACTTAACGAAGTCACTTATCTATGCAGTAATGGGTCGGTTTGTGTCCCAAGTGACATTACCGATAGAAGGAAATAAGTTTTGAAAATAGAAGACTATGACTTAAGGAGGGAACCAAACTTACATGTATTAGATCTATCAGATCTAATTGTTCTCATATTTTCTTCCAATTAATTTAGTAGCAGCTCAGATGTGTCAAGTTGTAGTCCCTTCTTCACAATTTTATATGCAGTATCAACTGCTCCACATGTTATGCTATTCATTCTGCTAGCTTGGAAAATTTTATATCCAACCACATATGCACCGAATTTCATCTCAGGGTCGGTGATTGAATTAACCTTCAAACCTCTACCATCCCACTTGGCTTTAGTGAGTTTCTCATTTTCTTCTTGTTTTAGTTGCTTTAGGGCCTTAACCTTCTTGGTTATGGGGTAACCTATCACTGCATGGATCACATCCCTTGTGATTGGTTTTGGTTCATCTAACCACATTTTCCTATCATGTACATGGCTGAGTACTATGTGAATCCACTCGATTTTGAACTCTATGGGGAATAGTAGGACATTGGTTAACCCTTTCACCTCAATGTGTTTGTGTTCATCTTTCAATTGTCCATCCTGGCATAGCTTGTTGTAAGCTTCTTCAATCTCAAGATTCCCAATCTCTGCAACCTTGCAACCTTGTAGTGGATGTATGCTCGGATGTCTTCAATTAGAAAAACCCTAGGAGGTATACTCAAGAATTCTCCTTAGTTGTTGGGATGAGAAGCAACCTCGGGGAAAAAATTATAGTTGGGATCTTCACATGTAGAGTTCTTAATCAGGTTGATCTTCTTGTCCTTCGCATTCTTGATCTTTGTGAGTCACGAGGTAGTTTCCATTATTCTTGAAATATTTAGGGCTTTTTCACAAATGAACTGTGAGCTCGGTAAGTCTTTTTACTTACTAGATCTTCACTGTGGATGGTTGAAACCTGTCAAATTAGCCTTTGAATCTATTGTGAATCATTCTACAATCTTGTCGCTCTTAGTCACTCTTCTTCTCTCTGTTATTTTCTCTTTTTCACTTGGTGAATGAATGATCTCTTTGTTTCCCTATTTATAGAAAATAACCTAAGTGGTGCATTAAATGCTTTAGCTACCACTCGGTCGATGAAACAAAGATGCTTGGGTATCATACCAAAGTCTTCATCCTCGGTGAGTATACAACAC
This sequence comes from Thuja plicata, assembly GCA_018584345.1. NCBI lineage: Eukaryota > Viridiplantae > Streptophyta > Pinopsida > Cupressales > Cupressaceae > Thuja > Thuja plicata. The sequence goes on along the minus strand of MU227780.1, from coordinate 932,140 downwards.
TTGGGGAAAGTGAGAAATTAGTTGTACTTTTCACATGATCACCGATGGTGCTCGATATGTAGCGAAGACTTGATTTTCTTTCATGTGAATACCGACGATGCTCAATTATACATTAACAACTTGGTTTTTTTTCCATATGTACACTGACAATGCTCAGTTTCTATTGACCGACGAGACTGGATTCACAAAATCATAACAAGTAATACCATAGTGCATCTCTATTCATGCTAATTTGGCATATTATCAATAGATATTGGAACTAATGTAAAATATAGCTTTTTTATTGCAGTTCCATACTTACTTGAAATTGCTTAGGTGGGGGTGGTGGAATTGTTGGTTGTATTCCTTGTCTTGGTAGTTTTCCTGGTTCCCTATTCTTCTCTGTGATCTGGTGTTTTAATCAGCTATCTCTCGTTCCTTTTTTCTTTACATGTGTCAAGTTTTCAGGTTTTCAAGTCTGAACCTATCTTAAATTGCAAAAACCATGAAAACCCTAAGCCTTCCAAGTGTTAAACGTTGAAAAACAAACCCTAAGTCATGTTGCTTCTATTTCACTGTTGCTTTTTCAGTCCACTTAAGTCATGTGTTTTAATCAAATCACTTTGTCACGTTACTCCAAACGAATATTCCCTAATCCTTCCCGACTTGGCGATTTGCTTTTGTCGCATGGTCTCATTTAAGTTCAGTATATTCCTTTGGCATTGCGAGAATTTGCGATTTCTTCATGTCGTGTGGTTGCATGATAACTTTGTAATAAAACATTATGTAGAGCGGACCCACTGATTAGTCGGGTAATCACGAAAAATTCTCAATAGTTATTGAAATGTCTTCAGACTTCGCGATTACCTCATGTCGTGTTATCGCTAAGAGGATCCAAGTTTAAAAGTAAGGCAAGGCCTTTAGTCACATAGTCTCGAGATGAAACAGCGGTTAAGATATTTTGACCGAAACTTCGTGACTGACCATCTGAGGTTTAGCGCAAGGCATAGTCGGGTTGTCGCCAAGAACAGAATGATGACTTAGTTTTCCATTGTGTAGTAAGTCAACAAGTGACTTTGTGACATGTGTCATAAGGCAAGTGGATATTAAAGGTTTATCACATGGTCGCCAGAAGGAGAAAATTGAATCAGCGATAACGAGACTAAGTGATTTTCCTTTTGTTGTGATGTCTGAGAAATATTTAAGGGTATACAAGAACATTTGGTGATTAAGCGACGGCCGTCGGATAAAGAGATCAAGAGATCTAACGGTGGTCACGATGTCTCAGAATAAAAGTGCCTGAGGGGAAAATTCTTCTCGACTTGGCGATTAAGGTTTGTCGCGCAGTTGTCAGATGAGAAAAGGGGCACATATAACCTGTCATGATAAAAATTTAATACTCAAATTTTGTATTCTGCGATCGGGCGACATGGATTGTCACATAGTCTTGACATGAAACAAAAACATTTGGCAACTAAGAGATAACTGTAAAGGGTTAAAGGAAATGGTTAGTCGCAAGGTCTCAGAAAAGATAATGAGTTAGTGTTAACTATATGCGATTATGATTTCTGTAGGGTCGCGTGATCGCTGGATGGTGACTTGGGTTAGCTAAAGGAGAGAAAGAGTATTTTCACAATGTCTTGAGATAAAATATGGGTTAGTAACAAAAGTCCGTGACAAAGAGATTATATGCAGTCGCACAGTCGCCCGATCCCAAAATCTAAAAATGGCGGCAGTTTTTGATGTGATAGTATGAATCATTTGGTAACCAATCACAGGTTTGTATTTTGATTGCTGTGCAAAAAGAGTAGCTGAGATGTAAGACAGTTAGAAAATCACAGTGTGACATGTCAGCTCTTTTGAATGTTGTAAGGTTGTTCCGAGGATTCACTTTTAAAAATTTGATTTCCTGTCAAGCTCATGGAACTACGGCTAGGTTTTCATTCAAGCTCACAGTATGTCAAATTAAAGACAGAACCGATGTTTCCAAATTATGAGCTGCATACTTTGAATGATGGCTATAAGGAGTTGATGGTGCATTCATTTTCATTCAGCGTGCTTTCAAATTTCAGAGCCCAAGTTGTTAAGTTTTCAGAGAGAAGAGATATTTTTCTCAGTTTGCAGTGTTCTCAGTCTTGATCAAAAGGTTCTGAGTTTCAAAAAATTGTGCACAGGATGGTCAACCAATCTCAAAGATTAATTTTATTTAGTATCAATAAGGAGTAGAAGATTCAAGGTATTGCAAGTATGAGTGGGGCTGTTAGTGTTGCTTCGACAAGTGGAGGAAGTGAGGAAGAGAAAAAGGGAAAGGCGAGTTTTTCTGATGAATTCCTCCCTCTCCTGCCTGGTTCAACACAGAACAAGAAGGTTAATGCTAATGTCCTCATTGATGAGTATAAAGACATTCGAGATGCTGTGACTCTAGGAACAATAGGTTTTTCCCTCTTCAATTATTTTTATAAGAATTCTGATAAACCCATCCCAGTATCAAACCCTTGGACCTGTGGTTTAGCTAGGTTACTTGTTCCTAATGTCTTCGTAGATGTAGACTTGTTCTTAGACCTATTTAATCACTATGATGTCTTGTCTAAGACCATCAGAAGGGATGACGGCACTACCCTATTAATTTTGAATAGAAATTCATTCATGCAAGCCTTCGGCTTATTCAGCACCATGTTTACCAAAATTGACATGACAAAGCAAAAATAGAGGTATACTTTGAAGCCTGGGATTGCTAGGGGCCAGTTGTTAAAACATATGTTAAAAGAAGTGAAAAAGTATTTAGATCCTATATCCGGGGACTGCCCATATTATTACAAGGATCTACACTTTTATATCAAGTATATTGCATATGCCCTGTGTAGAGTGTTGGGAATAGATGGTGATGCAGAAAAGATTGATGCAGGGATTCTGATGATGGTATTGGACCTACAAGAGGTCCACTCTAACACCAGTTATGACTATATTCAGCACATCATAGATGAAATGCATGAGAGTTTCATTTCAATCTAGAAGAGAATGAAGAACCCAAAGGAGAAGGAGCCCAAATTTTTGCATTACTCAGTTCTTATGCATCTCCTTTTGCATTTCAATTTTGTCATCATGGATGTTAATAATTTAACTCCTCAGAGATTCTATCAGTTAGCACCAAATCCTATCTAATTTTGGGTGAGGGTTTGGAATTACTCTTCTAGGGAGTGTGACTATTGTGCCTTTCAGAATTGGATTATATATCCAATAGTGCAGAGTTTGGGAACAAGAAGAACAAGAATCCCATTAAAGGTTATACAACTGCTTAGGCCCTGTGATTATACAGATAGCTAGCCTTGAAAGCATAATTGGGGTGACTTCTTTATGGAAGAAAATTACACAGTCATCAGGGTATATGGGTGTATTCACCCACCTCATTTATTACCATATTATGTGCCTGCAAGAGTGGCTGCAATGGAATTCAT
>MU227780.1:899802-914765 GCA_018584345.1 Thuja plicata | reverse complement strand
GGGTTAGGAAATTGTATACACCTACAATCCCCAATACAAATGTCCACTGTGAGTGCATAGAAGAAGATGCAACAAGGAACATCTTAGATGAAGATGATATTCATACAAGAAGACTGAGAATCCAAGACTTGCTAAAACTTGAGAAGCAAATAAAGAGAAATGGGTTGTCTTTTGGGGGTTTTTACCCTGACCTCCCATATTTTGACAGAATTAAGGCCATGATAGACAACTATTATGTACTTATAGAGCAACTAGATACAGTTCTTGACAAGAAAAGTGATCATACACCTGATCATTCAGAGTCAGAATACAACAGTAGTAGTGACAGTGATTATGCATGTCCTACTATGCATGCTTCATCACAGCAAGATATAGCTGATATACCGCAGTTGCAGGGAGCAGAGGGTCACATTATAGATTTGACAATTGCTACCCAATCAGATGATGTAGAGGAACCTGCTTCAAAGAGGCAGAAATTAGAAATAGGTCAGCCCTCAACTGAAGGGCAGAATAAGAAGAAGGATAAGGCTAAGGCCTTAGTACCTGGCAGTAGGTTATATGATCATAACCTAAGAAAGGCAATCAGGGAAGTCAAGAAGCAAGAGCCTGACCTAGATGACAATGTTGAGCTGCCACTTAAGGCTTGTGTTGATGAAAGATTGATTCATCAACAAAAATTTCTAAATAATGACAACTTTGTTAAAATAGAGGAGTTTAAAGACTTCCTAAGATGGCATAAGATAACAGATCAGATCCCAATTGACAGTGGATGGAAAAGAGACAATAAAAAATGAAGCCCTAGTGGCTTTACATTCTTATGATCTAGAGAATGAGGATATTTCACCTGAGGAATCCAGGAAGATGGTGCTAGGTAGTGGAATACTATTGGTTGAAGGATGGGATTTGGCATCTGCCTTCATCATTGACCAAATTAGAAAACAACCAGATCTCAAAATGGCTAGTGAGGTCCAAATGGAAGATGTAATAAAAGGATTTGGATATAGTCCAAAATCCCAAGCTTTTGTAATGTGGAGCCTGAGCCCAAAAGACCAAAAGCCCCAACTGGTAAATATTCAAGAAAATATGGTTGGCAATCAAATGGTCTGGTCTGTACAGAATACAGGGGATTTGGAAATCTCTCAAATCATGACACATTGGGCTCACTTGAATGAAGACAAGACTAAACAATTGTCTGAAAGGTGTAGCAATTTATTAGAAGAGACAAGTGCATTGTCTAAAGATAGGGATATGTGTCATATACAATTGCACCAGCATGATCAGGTAATCAAGAAATTGCTAAAAGAGTTAGAAGAAAAACCTGAGGCGGTATATGTACCTGCACAACCACCACCATTGCAAATTGAAGATAAGCCTAAATCAAAGGAGGCTATTGAATAGGAAACTAATGTAGAAAAGGGAAATGCAATTGCTTTGAAAGCATTGAAGGGTATACTACAACATAGAATTGAGATTATAAAGGATAAAACTGATGTTATACTCAATACATACAATAAATTGCCAGCTTTACATACAGAGGTAATGGGGTACCTTGCCATTCTAAACCCTTACTTTACTAAGTGGTCTGCTAGGGTAAAGTTATTTGAAAAGTTAGCATCTTTACAAGCCCTAAGACCCGATTTTCCTGAAATAGTAACTGAAGTTGAAGATGAGATCAAAAGAGTCAATATTGCTCTCTCATTCGTTAAAGGCAAATTAAACCAAATAGAGGTTAAGCTAAGCCTCTTTTCAAATGATTTTAATAAGTTTATTCCTTCTTTAAGGGGAGATGATGATCAAGTAAAGGCTGTAGATGCCTGGAAGAATGAATTTGACAGCAAGATGCCTGGTGATGAGACATTTATTTCAGGAGCTGATATTGATGTAGAAGGGTTCAATAAGATATTGGACAAAGCTTTCAAAGCAGATACTGACATCAATAAGTTTCTGGTGGACATCAAAACTATCACTGATGCGAGATGGGATAGACAAAAGGTGCAAGTACAGAGTACTCAGGACTTCAAGTGGCCATCAGATGATGAAGTGAAAGCGTGGGAGTTGATGACCACGCCCAAGAGAAAGAAGCCAACAGTAGAAGAAGAAATCTTGGAAGAGGAGTAAAGGTGAACACTTGGCACTGCACTGTTTGAGATAAGAGAAACAGTTATTGTAAAAGGAGAATGTAGATGAGTATGCAAACACGGGTATCTAGACTCAGCATAAATACTACCAGCTACCATCTATACAAATCTGATTTCAGTCACCAGATCGGGAGAAGAATAAAGAATATATGTTTCCATCTTTTGACTCGGTCACTCCATCGCTTCTTCTTTCTTTTTTTTCTTTATAGTTTAGGGTTAGGTTTTCTATGACCATCCTAAGATTTTTGCATCCTTAAGGGATTCCAAGATGGTCAAAAACCTATATATAGAAAAAGAGTTGTAATTGTAAAGGTCTTTGAGGTTGGAATTTTTTGGAAAAGAGAAAAAATATATTGTAGAATTCAGATGTTCTAAAATTCTGTCTATCTTTTGAAGTTGCAAGATCTTTCATGTATGGAAGCTGGATCATATAAATAAAATACGGTGCAATTTTACTCTCTTCAATTGTTGTCTCTTTATTCTCCATGTATTCTCTTTTATGTTTAAGTTTGCAAGGCATTTTGAAGAATTTTGGTTATTAGGTAACTATATAATTGCTTGCAAGTTTCTTTTTAGGAAAGAACTAAGTTTTGTGAGTAGTTTCAGGGAGCATAATGGTTTTTTTAAAGATTTGATACAATCGTTTAGAGGTAACAAGGTAATTTGTAAGGCAACTTATCTGAATTACATGTGGGTTGTAAGGTAGCTTACTGTATTTTGTTTCTATGAAATCTTAGTTTATTGACTCATTAACCCAAGGGATAGGTACTGGTCCAGAAATTGGTCTGATAACCCATTATCGTCCAAGTCATTTCAAGGCATCAAAACCAATTTAATCAAAATACTCTCGTTACTAAGAACAAACAAACTAAACTCAGTAAGGACACATGTCAGCAAGACAGTGTCCACTTTATTGATTCTTTAGAGAATGAATCATTAGGTTATCCCTCCTGAAATCAAAAGGAAGAAGGATGAAAATCCTTGTATCACTGGTTTTTGCTATATTTAAGACCAGGGTTTGTATGGTTAAATCTTGCATCTGGTTATGCTTGGTCATTTGCAAGGTGATTTATCACTTGGTTTAACAAAGGTACATAGTAAATCAGTGTCCACACTATAACATACTGTATAAACAGTAATCACAAAAGGTAAAACCTGCCTGCGTATATGTGGAGCTCAAAAATGAAGAAGGACCTTATCCATTCCTTAGAAATTGGGCTTTTCTTGTCTTTGAATCAGTATTAGAAGGCATGGTGTTCAAGTAGTCATTTCAAGCATTGTGATTTATACAAGAAAAATCCCTAACAAGAATCACCTAATCCAATAGATGAGGTGTCACCAATTGTGTTGCTTGGTCCAAAATTATCATTGTTTGAAGCTCTCCTCCACATTTTATTTCTCATTCTCCTGATGTCTTCAATAGTGTTTCCATTTGCAAAAGTGCTTGACTCTGTAACTCATTCTCTATAGTCCTTTCTTAAATGGCCATCCTTATGATAGTGAAAGCATGTCATTCCAGAGTTAGTCCAGATCCTTGATCTTCATATCCATTTCATCTTGCATTTTTTAGCTATGTGTCCATATCTATGACATGTGCAATTTACCCATGTGTTGTAATCCTGAACACATGAGTTGTCAACTCTTCTTGGTTGATATGTATTTTCTTGTTCTTTTGGTTTCCATACTTGCTTTTTTCTTTTTCTTGCATTCATGAGATGTGTGCCCGTGCATTTTGCAAGTAGAACAATGTTTTTCCATGTAGGATTCCTTCTTTGGTTGGTTTACCTTAGATCTGAATTCATATACTTTGTGTCCATCCTTGTTACAATTATAACAATTTCCTATGAATGTAGAAGTAGATTTAGGAATACCTTTAGCTTTGTTCCTTCAAACATTTGATGTGTGGCCTGGTTTTCCATAGTGATTGCATGACTGATTATTTGCTCTTGGATTTGTGTATACATCTCTTTGATCATCTTGGTTTGATGATTCTCCATGCTCAGTATACCCTAACCCAGTATTTTTTTTAGTCTTCTTTGTCCATTCAGAAAATCATCCATTCTTTTTGTACTTTCTTAAGCTTTCTTGATCATATCATTATGCTATTGTTGAATCCTTGCTTCATGCTTTAGTTTCTCATTTTATTCTCTTAGTTCACCAATAGCTCCCAATTTTCCATTAAGTTCTATGTTCACTCGGTTGGCCTCATGACTCATAAGAACTATTTGATTGGTTATTTCAATGTGATGTTCAGTAAGTCTTTGTATCTCATATTCTTTCTCTTGTAAGTTTTCAGTGATCTTCCTCCTGTCATCAATAGCTAATTTTCCTTCTTGTTCAGCTTGTCTATCATTATTCATAACATCAATAATTCTTACCATCTATGTCTCTTGACCGGTTTGCAGTACCTTTACTTGTTCAGTCAGATGTTGATTGATTTTATTCAAAATTGTAATGCTTCCTTCTGATATATCAGATGTATTACTAGATGCAGATCCTGATGACTCAAATAAATCAGGTATTTGTTCTTCATGATAGTTAGTTTCATTGTAGCAAGTTGTAATGGCTTTTATTTCAACTAATAATTCTTTCATCTTATTTCTTTCTTCTTTGTATTGCTCAAAGAAAATCTGTATCTCCAACTTTTGATTCTCAATATTCTTATCAAGTTTATACCTTCCCATTGTATGATCTTTTCTCTCAAATGATTTAAACTTTTCCAAATAAGAGATCTAGCTCTTATACCAATTTTTGGAATAATGGAATGGTGTGTACTGAGAGGGCAAGGGTGAGTCAGTACCCTTAAAACTTTTATCACTTTAACCTTAGTAATCCTTTGTTACATTACCAACCATTTTTATATTCTACCTTATGCATGTAATATCAAAACATAAATGTAATTTCATGTAATCATTCATAGAAACATTCATGAAATTCAATTACACATAACACAAGAATTGGTAACGTAGAAAACCCTTGTTAGAAGGTAAAAATTGCGGTGGGGATGAAACCCACAAAGCTTCACTATCCGCAGAATGGAAGGTGTCGATTAAGGCTACAAGTGTGATCACTTCTGATGATCTTACCCTATTAGGAGTAACATGTTAGACTTGTTAAGTCTAATCTTTTAAGAGATTTTAACAACACTGTTAAGTGTGCACTTGGTTAAGATTTTTACAATAAGACTGTTAAGTCCACCTTCTTGAAGGATTTCTTCTATTTGCTACAATTGTTAGAGAGTAGTCAAAAATACTTGTTGATCTGATAACTTGCAATCTTGAATTTTTGAATACATATCCATTAAGTTCACAAAAACAATATCACCTTACTATGATTGATTAATACCTCTATCCTGCTCAGTAGCCTTGAATCTAGTTCTTCATAACTGAATTCTTCCTTTTGTGTCCTTCTGTATGAAACTCTCTGTTTGATCAATAGATTTCGTCTATGGCTACAATCATTATGTTCTTGAATGATTATACATCTATATATACAAATGTTTTGACCTATTTAGGTTTCACTCTTTACAAGAAAAACTCTATGATCAAAGGTTTACAACTTGACCTTGATCTCCTTGTTTGCATGTTTACAATCAGTTAAACTGATTAAAACACTTACATATGCTTTGCTTGTTCCTCAAGAAATGGTTTTATAGCTAAGAATAAAGCTATATTTAAAACTTAAGTTCTTTATCTAACATGTATCTCAGATCCGTTATTCTTGGGAATAAAACTATCTCTCGGTAGACTGGTGCTCGGGCTACTCTGTAAACTATCTATCAGGTTACTCTGTGAACTGTGTTCTCAAAAGTAAACTGCCTATTGTTGATAGTTCTATCTGTGTTCATTGATTTTGGTGACCACTATGTTAAGACATTTTTAGTGACCTCTGCACTTGACTATTTTTGTGACCTCTATGCTTGTCTGTTTGTTGTCACTCGGTGATAATGTAACCGATGGTTCAAAAACTGTTTCCTTGTATACTAATGATAAAATTATGAACCTTTAGAAGTTTTTATGATGAGGGATAAAGTCGTGTTCCTCACTTGTGAGACCTACACATCTTGATCCCCTTCATGGTCTGTAATGTTTTCCATGAGATGTATATATGTACATATGCTTCATCTTTGAGATGTAGGTTTGCAAGTACCAGGCATCAAATTCACTTGGATCTACAAATCTGAGCATACCCTTAAAATCCTCAATGCTATTAGAGGGGAAATAGTACCAAGGCCCACTTAAACCTAGCGCTTGTCATTGTTCTATTAGAAGAAAAATCATGATCTTGAGTTACTAGTCAGACTGTCGGGGTGATAGATCCTAACCCAACTATTAATTGGTTGAGCATGAATTTTCTGAAGCATGTGATTTTATGGTTTCATGGATTTGATGATGCTTGTTTTTTTTGGAGTATTTCCATATTTTAGGATGTGAGTGCTTTTGGCTTTTTGATGTTTTATTATTTAATTTTAGTGATTTTTATCATTATGGATTATGTCCTAATTGATACAATTGATTAATAGTTTCCTCATTTATATATTCCTAAGTGATTATTCAATTATTAAATATCAATTGGTGTGTATGTATGTGTATCATCTTCTTCTTCAGGTTGTTCTTTGTAGGACCCAAGGTAGGGTTGGATCCCTTATGATGTTTTTATTTTATATATTGTTTAAAATATATTTTTATTTTGTATTCATGTCTATAATCTATGGTTTTAATCTCATAAAAATATGAAAGTGATTGTGTAAATTGTATATAAATGTATGTTGTTTTTCCTAGGTTTTTAAACTACCTATTTTGGAAATATTTTGTTTGCACTTTTGAAATTGAGTCTAGGGTTTTAATTGGTTAATATTATAGAAATAAAAATCAGATATATCAAATGGTTAACTCTCATATTTCATTTCCATGCCTCAATCAATGCCTGATTGATGTTATTTTTGAACCTTGTCTAATTGCGCAACTCTAGGCCTAATTGCACAATTACAGAGTCCAAGTGCACACTAGATTTTCCCAATTGCATAAGAATCATCCCAAGTACATATAACTTAGTCCCAAGTGAATAGGTTTCCATCCCAAGTGCATAAATCCTATATTTTGGCCAGATTTTGCATATTTAGGCTTTAGGTGTATACCATTGGCATTAGGGTTTATTTGTTCTCTATTTTCTCTATCTTATTTGTTTTGTGGGGTATCTTGATTCCAAATTCATATAAATTTATGTTTTTATATTTATCTATGATGATTTTATAAATTTTTTATGCCATCTTATGGTTTAGGGATTGTCCATGAGAGATGGGCTATGTATGTGTCCCAAAACTAGTTTATATGTTGATTCTAAATGTTGTATGGAATTCTAAATGATGTAATTCAATTATATATGATTTGTTTATGTATAAATATAGTTTTGATCTTAATTTTAGGTAACCTAGGTGCATGATAGGTTGAGTTTCTCTCAATGGGGTCTAGGGTCGTAAACTACCCAGTCTAGGACAACTCATTAACAAGTTTTGTAATCAAGTGATAACTTAATAAATAAACCATATGTGGGATAAATATTAATCAAGATAATTTTGATACATCTCCCATGACTTGAGTTCTAGTACATGCTAAGGATGGTAGTGGGAGAAGATTCATGTTGAGACTAGCATGATCAAACTTTCTTGTGCTCACGAAAGGTTGTTTAGTTCCACATGAGTCTACTTGGGGGTTGTTTGAGAGATCAGTCCAAGACAAACCAAGCATCTTGGGGGTAAAGATCTAGATAGACCAGTCCAAAAAAACCCAAGATGAAGGCTATGTGATGACATTCATCCTGCATACAATCTAGAGTCTTTTTCTATTTGGTTTTATTATTCATCTATGGTAGCCTTTTGCCTTGTTTTATGATTTTGCACCTTTCCATGATGTATTTTGTTACTTGTTTATTTCCATGATTTCTAGTTTTGGTTTTCTTTTGATGTGTGAGGCCTTGGTGTCTACCTCCTTATCATGATGGTATTGGGCCTCTGGGTTCCACATGGTCTGGTGGTAGTGATCTTTCTCCATTGAGTTTCTATTTGTTTTTTATTGTGTGGATAGATCCTTGTTCCGGTACCTTTATTATTGTTGCATTATATATCTTCATTTTGTACATATTGATGTCTTATGTCATATTTTATTCATGTATATTCATTTATGTAACTTGTATACTCCTTGGATGAGATTGATGTATTTAGAGACGTATTGATATATGTTTGCATTAGTGAACAATGGATATTGTAGGTAGGAGTAAGGTTGTTGTACATGTATTTAATATAGAATTTGTTTATGTAATGTGAGTAAGAAATGATAAGACAGAATTACTATGTGTTTGTGTGATTATGTAATTTAGAGTTAGGAAGATTTTTAGATGAAATTGATTATTTTACTTAAATTTGATGATTTATGTGTAATGGTAGGAAGTGAACTTGTAGGCTTAAATCAATGATAATATTTTGTGTAATTATTAAATGACCATGTTAACAAGGGATTAATTATATGATAGTTAGGGTTAGGTAATTATATAGTTTATTAATATAAATACTTTGGTGAGAGAAATAATCTAGGAATACTTAAGTTTGGTTCTATAAAATGAACATATATCTAATGAACATAATGGTATATTTCTTATGATGTAATTAGTTGATGTATCTAGATGCTTACATATGTTGTAGAGTATTTCTTAGGTAGCAACATTAGAGAACCATAAGAGGACCTAGATATAAGTTATGGATTAATTTTGCATTCATGTTTAATGATAATTTAAGTAATATGATAATGCATAGATACTTCTACTTCCATTTAATCTAATTTGTAAAATGCATAAAAAAAAATTGATGTTTAAGTAAATGATGTAATCATGCTTAAGGAATTATTATTATTTGTTATTTAAAAAAAAGTATTTGCATCTTTATTTGGGTTAGAATGGTATTGTTCTCTCAGATTCCTTAGCAGGGTGTTACAACGCTTCCAACCTCCACAAACACTAAACCTAGCTAACCTCAACACCTACCTTTGTAGTTGCTCTTATAGAAACAACCTCCCACAAAATCACCAAGTGGTATTACCTAAACTTTATGATATCTAACCCCTTAACTCCAAATTTAATATTGGTACTTCATCAATTTTGTGTCTTCAATATTAAATAATTACATGAAATTTAATAATATTATGTTGCAATGAAACTCATGAAAGAAACCATATAATGAAAAGAGAAAACCTATGAACCAATAACCTATAAGCAAACCTCTCACAAAGAGTATCCAATTCTCTCCCATGTTCTCCACAACCCAAAAAATAAATAGATAAGGAACCTATATGTCATCTTCCACATGAAAACACATGAATGCAATCAAGTAATCATATAGATCCATCCAACCTCAAATCCAATGAAATGTGAAATTGAACATATAGGAAGATAACCAAGAGAAAAGAGAGAAACACTGCAAATCAAAACTTGTAGCATGCCCTTCTACACACACCTCTAAATTCCAACTATGTTAAGTATGATATCCTCCATAAAATCCCAATAAAGAAGCACTAAAAATACCAAAAAAAATTTAGTCCCTTGGACCAAATCAAAATATATATTATTTAATCAATTTGGATGTAAACCTTTCAAAATAAGATCAAACCAAATATCCATTACCAAACAAATGAATAAGCCCAATAAAAAACTCTTGAACTCAATCATAATGATATCATATTAACAACATAAATTCACAAGGAGATAGCCAATGTCAAACATCACTCAAACTAAATCCATTGGAACTGACAATAACCATAGCTCAAGATCAATATCTATGAAAGATAATCATAAAACATAATGCACCTTAAGTAGTAAACTACCGAGTAGACAAAGAGTGGGGAATGAAAATGCTCAACCAAGATATCCAAGTCTCCAAGAATAATCCAAGAACACTCTCCTCTCAAGTCCATACCAATTGAATGATCCTCAATCTTCTTGTTGAAACCATCAACCGTCTCAACATGATATCTCTAATCATAAGAGAATACCAATATCACCTAAGTCTCCAAATATTTGCAAGCACCAATACTTGATCAATCAATGCCAAAATCCAAATGCAATATATCACCATCATGAAGTATCAAGCAAATAATCAAGGCACTTAATGCAAAGTAACTAAACTAATATTAATGTCACATATACAACCTAGGAATTAGGACCATAAACATTATAATATGATCTAAACCATCTCCTCCTAGGAGATAACATGATCCATATCAAAATATCAAACAACTAAATGCCAAAACTTTAACCTAGCGATCAAAAGTGTAATATGACATAATAGTAACTATGAAAACATGTCAAATGAAAGGATAAAACTACACCTCAACCAGGGACCCATTGATTCCTCCAAGATATCAACATCTCCAATCGTAATGAAGATAATCATCTCCTACTAGTGAACCACCAAATGTGAAAGGCCCTTCTATAGAAATAGGATCTAAGACACCCTCCAACATCTGAAACACTAAAGAAGATTATCCACCATCTAACAGTGAATACACATCACTTCCAAAAACTCCCACTAAACCATGATATCGAGTCACAAGTGGCACTATGGAAACCATCTCCAAAATGAATACCTCCAAGTCTAAACACACACACACACACACACACACACACACACACAACCAATTTGTTAGTAAAATCAAGTGAATTAAAGAAGATGCATACAATTTCCAATAACCACCAATCAAGAATCAAACCTACATTACCAATACATCATTTTAAAAAGCTCCCACTACAAAGTAAAATCAATGAATAACCAAGATTTCAAGACATCATGATAAAAAACATGTTACAAATTCCAACACCAACCATATAGGTACCATTAACATATAGATTCCCTTATCTCAAAGAAAAATATATCAATGCACAAACGACCACTAATAAGGCCAACTATAAAAGTTTGCATCAACATTGAATCAATCACATGGATATAGATTGTCTACAAACAATTCATCACATTGAAAGTGAATGGATAGCTAATCCATAACCTATATAACTCGAAGATCCAAGAAATGAAACATGTAAACTCGTCATCACGTTAGTATCCTATGAATTGTGATATCATAGAGAATAATCATGTAGAGAAAATGACTCAAACACCAAATTAACATCCAATTTGATTTTCCAAACATGTCCACAATCATGTACCATAGTTAAGGAATCAAAAAATCATCAAGGAGATATACAAAACCTCCTAATATCAAACCAAATTATCACTAATCACCACAAACATGATTATGTCATATCATTGAAAAATATGTACCTGCATACTCATAATACCATAACTAACATAAATATTGTAGCTACACTCAAGTATCACCCACATGAGACTCCAAATCTCAAACCATGTCCAACAATGTCCTCAAACCAAACACAACTTGTGTACTTATCATTGTCAAACTATAACCCTATACCAAGAAGCACCAAAATTGATAAGCAGTAGTGTTGTCATAAATATATCATAAAAACATGTACTCCCTCAAGGTTTTGTCCCTTGACTCATTTGAATTCACTCACACTCAAACCTTGAATCTTAGGCACTAACAAGTGAAAAAACAAGTACACAGTTATCCATACTCATAAATAGTGCCAAATAAAAGTACAATAAAATTTATCTCCAATGTCTACTCAAAATATATATATATAATTGACTATCTTTGCAAAAGTTATGACCAAAATCATAAATAATAGAACATCTAGATTACAAGATCCAATAACATCTCAAAATGGAAAAATTATAAAACTAAACCTGTATTTTCATCTAGTGCTCAGAAACATCTTTCTGACGAGTATAAGAAGTCCAAAATATGACATTCTAGGTGAAAGTTATGCTCTATTGAAGTAAACAACCAATTTTCCCATGTACATAACTCCAAGGTGGTCCCCACATTAATCTATTTCTTTAGTTTCAAAACAAAAACAAAAATCATCTTCTTTAAAAAGACCAATGCCCTTTTAAAAGAGCCATTTATTTTTTATGTTTTATTCAAAAAATTTAATGTGGGCAGTGGGTGGCTTTTATAATAGATAAAGGTAATGGTACCTGCTAGTATTATAACATTTAGATTTTTGGTTAAATGAATCATGCTTTCTGTGTCTAAATCTTTATGGGTGTTTTTCTAGGTTTTTTTTCCAATGATTCGAGTTTGATTTTTGGTTGTCTTTCTTTATATAAAAAGGGAAGGATGTATGCAAGCTCGGTCACTTATTCAGGCATTTTTCATGGCCCTTTCCCTCTTTATATTTTTTCTCAGATATTTCTATATTTTAGGACTGCTACAATAGGATTAATGGTGTAGAATCCTAGCAATGTTTTCTTAGAATTTTTTATTAATCTTTCCCTCTGAAAATGGAATAAGACTCTAATAGGATTATCTATTACGGATAATATTTAACAATTTTTAGATATTGGGTTTCTTAAATTATTTACCATGTTTATAAAAGAAATGTTGAATCTTAATCAAATCAGAAAGTTCAAATTTAATTGTTATATTTACTTAAGTTTTTCTCATTTGTAGGTGTCTTCCTTTCTTTATTTCTCTTCTTTCTCTTGGCATCTGTCATGTCCATTTTAGTTAGCCCAGACCTTTCCTTCTTTCCCCTTCTTCATTTTGACAATCTGCATGTTATCCCTATCATCATAATCATTTTTTGTCCTTCCATCTGAATTTCTTTCTTCCTTATTTAATTCTGAGTCCGGCATCCTCTCTTTTTGCTTTTTTTTTTTAAGTTTTACCTCCTTGTTTCTTCCTCCTCTGCTATGTCTGCTCTTTAGTTCTTATCTTTGATGGTTTCCTTCTGGATTTGTCCTATTTTTTGGTTTTTTCTTATTCCTTATCTTGGTCCATTAATAATTTATTTTCATTTGGTTATTGTAGCCTTGATAATATTTTCCTCAATCAGGAAGAGGTTATAAGGATACAATATCCGAGAGGGAAGTTCTATTAGTTGGTCCTCTTCTAGTCTTCTTGCTTCTTTTTTTTCTTCCCTTCTCTTTCTTCCTAATGCCTTTTGGTTATTTGTTATTTTTTTCCTCTTTCTTTTCTCTTTATTTGATGTTTAGTCTTTAGGTTTCTTTAAGGAGTTACAAAATCTTGATATTCTGATGATCGCCATTTCTAATGTTTTATAATCCAGATCAACTATACTTTTGGGCTAGTATATCCTGCATAGTCATTTACCCTATATAAGGAAGAGATTATAAGGTTACAATATCTCAAAGGAAGAATTATTTATTATCTGTCTTTATTGGATCTTCTATTTATGACTAAATTTATAATCATTATTTTGTTTTAACCAATGTATGAAGCTTAAAATATTAAATGTATATAAAGTTCAATATCTGGCATAGTTTTATAAATCATTTTTTACTTTCACCATTATTAAAAGATGACTAACAATGATCTTAGCCAAATGATGATATCTGTCAGAGAACAAATAATTTTCATCGATGAAGGATTAGTGCACAAGAACTCGAACCAAGAAAGAGGTTATTATCTAATTTGTAAGGGAAGGGATGGTTTTTCAAAGCCCCTTTTAATAAAGGACAAATGTATGTAATAATTCAATTCATTGCTAAAATTGATTAATTGTAACTAAAACATTTATGTAAGGGAAAGTATACCTTCCCAAAGTCTACTCTTATAACAGGGGCATTTGTAATCAACAGATTTAATAGGACGCTTGTGTCCAAGCTATATCGAGGTTTTTCTTCCCTATTATTTTTCCCCTGGTGCCTGCACTTTGAATGGGAAAAAAAACAAATTGCAACACTTCAAAATTTTAATAAAATAATTTGGCAATAGCCTTTTACCAACCCAAAAAAGGGCATTTTTTATTTTTTAATATTTTAAAAAAGACCCATAATTTTAATCACAAATATTTTTTGAAAAAATTGTAGGATTTTTTAAAATGTGATGGGAAAAATATTTAATTTTTTTTATTTTCTCTGCAACTAAATTTGACCGTTGTCAACATAATTCTCTTTTTTTTTTAAACTATGGCCGAAAAAGAAGAAAATTATATATCAAAAGTCATCGCTTAGCTAATTGGATCAAATAATGAGGCACATTTTCGCCCAACAGGACATTTCTAAAATCTCTCCCAAAAAACCCTCAATTAAATGAACATCTAAAAAACCCATTTGACCAAAAAAATTCAAGCACCAAATCTGCAAACAACTCATCATAATAGAAAACCCAAAACCTTCAAATTTGCAATAAACAACCTACAAAATTCTCATATCTTTTCATGTCTTTCATTTGTTCCATAGATTCAACTCCTAGGGTTATAACACCACAACCATAGCTCCAATACCACTTGTTAGGAAACGTGTTTTCATACAATGATAATTTCTACATAACCTATATGATAAATCAACCATCTAAGTACTCAGAATCTACATGCAAGAGAATACACAACAAACTGTTATGCAAGATATATCCTAGGAAAATGCTGATGAGGAAAAACCCAGCCTCCAAAATCATTCATCATTCATATATTATTCAGTGATGTAAAATTACAATACATCGATGAAAGCCTTCAAAGTTTTAAACAAGCAAGTGACCACACAGCTCATACCATGCTTGTGACCTACGTAAATTATAAACCTAGCTAACCTCAACAACTACCCTTGTGGTTTCAATTGTGGAATTATGTCCTCCCACATGTTTGTTGGGGGGTTTGGAGGGAAAGAAATGATAGACTTTTTAGGGACAAAAGTACTAAGGAAAAGGATGTTTTCTATAAGATCAAAAGAGGTATAAG
>MU227780.1:884919-897496 GCA_018584345.1 Thuja plicata | reverse complement strand
AATAGGGGAACAATGTCTCATAAGTTTGAAAGCCTACTGTGGTCATGCTCAAATCCTCATGGATAAACTGGAGTTGATTAACAAGGAAAAAGACAGCAGCATTGTGGAGAAGACGGGACCAGGATCGTGAACCAGAGCCAGTGCAAAGAAAAAGATCCCTAAGGAGGACAAAGAAACTGAGGAGCTGATAACCTCGGTTAATAACATACAAATTATGGTCCTCGAAGCTGAGGAGGTGGTCAAAGCTATGTAACTATTTTTTTGGCGTTCTTGGTTGGTCTTTTTGCTGTCCCTGCTATATCTTGTTTTTTCTTTGGGACTATTTTTTGTTAGACTAGCTGTTATGCTGTCCCTTTCTATTTTGTTGCTTCGGCTTAGCTTTTTTTGTTTCAAAACTTTGTATCCTTTAATTCTAGGTTGCAGGTCCTTGTAAAACCTGTTGAACACTTTTTTCTTGTAAAGGTTTCGGGTCCTTGTAAAACTTGTTTTTACTTAATCAGAACAACTACCCTTGTGGTTATTTTTATAGAAACAAGCTCTCATAAAACCACTAAGTGGTATTACCTAAACCATGTCATACTTAACATCTTTACCTCATATTTAATATTGGGTACTGTATTAATTTTCTTTCCCCATATTAAATAATTACATCAAATATAATATTATAATGTTACAATACAACACAAGTGGCCCCAAGAATATTTTTAAAAATCTCTATGTGTTGCACGTCCATCTAGGTGCTATTAGGTCAGACATTTTCATAACAAAAAAATATATTACAATAATAAAAATTATTATAGAAGGTGTACAACACCTATTTACTAACAAAAACCTAGTTTATAAATTAATCTTGAAATTGAAATGAAATATAAGCTAGATCTAAGAATTTGAATGCCTTGTACCCTAATGATGCAATGCTCTTTGTGTTAGAATGATTTAGAATAACTGAGAGGGGGGTGAATCAGTTATCCTTAGGTCTAGATGTACCAATTGAACTTTCAAACACTTTGACCAACTTAGATCTACTCAACAATCCACTCGGTCTCTATAACATATAATTAATAACATAAACTTGCAGTCCACTGTCCTAAAGTAACCAACTTGTAGAATATAAAAATCTTAATAGTACAGTACATCAAATAAAATTCACACAAGTATGACACCAGGATTTAACATGGAAACCCAATATGGTAAAAACCACCAGTAACATGCTACCAATTTTTCACTCTTCTGCAGTGAGCTTTGTGAGGAGCCAACCATGTTAAAGGTTACAATACACACTGTTAAATTAACCTTGTTAAAGAATTTAATCACCCTGTTAAAAGTGATCCTTGTTAGAGGACTTAGATCATTCCATTATAATTTCACCTTGATTAAAGGGTTTACAATACGAGTGTTAGGTCAACCTTAATTAAAAGGATTTTGACTGATACAATGGTTACAGAGTAATAGTAGATTTGATCTAAAACATACAAATCACTTTGAAAATACAGATCCACTTTCCCTCAAATACTAATTTAGCGACTGGCTTCCATTTTCATCTCTATCACTTAGATCTTCTTGGAAATTCATCAAGAAATCACCACTGTGAAGTCCTATACTGCTCTTCTCATCCTTCTCTACCTTCTGCTTAGATTTTCCAATCAACTGAATCAACCTCCACACCCTTAACATTCAATTAGGTTAATCTTATACCTCTTTGATTAGGTAGCTTGATCTTTTTCTGCTTGATCATCACTATAGATCTTAGGTTTTGGTCAGATCCAACGAATCCTTCCAACATTTTGTTCTCCTTCTACCTTGTAGAATATATTTCAAAACTCCTTCTTGAATCCATACATAAAAATGGTTAAACATATATTAAATGCTCATTTAATTCTCCACAATGATCATCCTTATCTTAAACACACTTTACATATCCCAATAATTTAACTATGTCGGCTGGGATCTCAAATATTTCTCAAACTATCAAAATACTGACACACGGTCATCACTATGTTCTTCCACCCGGTTATCACTAGATAACTCTGTAATTACTGACGCTTGGTAAATGTTGATGCTCGGTTGACACTATATTTTCTTGACATGTACTAGTGCTCATTTGACACTCACATCATTTGGCATAAACATAAGTTCATTATTCTTCTGCTCTGCTGCTCGGTCAAGACTAAGCTTTTATTCTTCCAATCTTCACTTGGTGTTAAAGATAAATAACACATTACCTTGCGAAGGTGCAATCTCATCAAGTACCCATTGTAGTTTCACATAACTCAACCATTTCACTAGGTCTTTTTATTATCTCCTCTTTTCAAATCTTCTTCATCAATCAATTGATATGGCACTTTAATAGATAGCAATTGTCTTACCAGTTAAGGTTTGATAACAATGGCAATATAAAAATTGTTTTAATTGTAGCTTCCAATAATCTCCCTCATTGGCATTGATGGGAAACACATGCAAGGATACCAAACAATCCATAAAGTATGTTCTGTAAACATATTTTCATTAATGTCCTTAGCTTCATTTTGACTCTCTCCAATACAAATATCAGCTCCCTCTTGGATAGATTTCTCTCTGTAGCTTAATATCTTCCTCAATGTCTTATCTGTGCAACTCAATATCTCCCTCATTGTATTATCTCCTTTACTGTATTATCTCCCTCGTTATCTCATAGTCATATCTCCCTCTTTGACAACAATTCCAAAGTCATACATCTTCACCATGTAGATATCTTTGTGTCAAATTTCTGAACTATATGATCCCTCAGTCATCTTTCTTATGACTAATCAACATCTTGTGCATTACTCTTCACAGCTTTAGGAAAATCCTAAAGTGTGACCACCTTTGCATCAATTTGTCAAATATTCTGGGTAATACATTTGATGCAATCACTCTATTTGATCTTAGTTAGCCTCAACTAGGGGAATAACCCCTAATTTACCTCTCAGATACTCATGTGCATCCTTAGGTAATGCCTTAGTAAATATATCTACTAATTGTTCCTTTGTATTCACATAATCCAATCTCACTTCTTTATCTTGAACTAACTCTCTCAAGTAATGATACTTGATAGCAATAATCTTGTTCTTAGTGTGAATCACATGATTCTTTGATATATTGATATCACTTGTGTTATCACAGAAAATAAAAATTGGTTCAGTGATCTCTTCCTTCACACCTTTCAACAACTGCTTGATCCACACTATGTTTGACCAATTAATTGTTGTTGCAACATATTCAACTTTTGTTGTAGATTGAGAAATATAGTTTTTTTTCTTTCTTGTCCAAGATACTAATCTCTTTCCCAGAAAGAGTGTGTCACCACTTGTGCTCTTTCGGTCATTAACATTTCCTTCCCAATCTACATCTGTATAAACTTTCAGTTCAAAATTCTCATTCTTCTTATAATACAATCCATAATCCTTTGTTCCCTTCAAATATCTCAGGTTCTTATTTATCTCTTTTTTAACTTTTGCAAAATACCACTTAAAAAAATAAAAGGCATCATATTTTACTTTAAGAAACATCACAGTCATGATTCTAGAGTAACCATCAACAAACATAATGAAATATTTATCACCATGGTAGCTTGCACACCAATAGATCCAAAAAGGTTAGTATGAACCAATTCCAAAATATCATCAGAAGAGTGGGTTTTTCTCTTGAAACTAGACTTTGTCATTTTTCCCAACTAACATTATTTACACATCACATTATCAGGTTTCTTCAATCTTGGTAGCCCTCTTACTCTTTTCATCTTACTAATGTTTACCAAATTGTCAAAGTTCACGTGACACAACCTCTTGTTCCATAACCATACATCATCATATTGTGCAAAAAAACATGTCTCGTCAAATAGATCTAGATAGAAAAAATTACCTCTTTTTTGTTCTCCACTTCCAATCAATTCACTAGTAGCATCAAATATTTTAGCATTTTTGTGATGGAATTCAACTCGGTATCCAGAAGTGTTCAACTGAGAAATACTCAAAAATTTATAGTTAATACCTTCAACCCAATAATAATTGTCACATATGATCTTATCAGTCAATTTTATTGATCATTTTCCTTTCACAAGACATGGTTTATCATTACCAAACTTAAAACTACCACCTTTGCAATGATTTAAGGTTTCAAGCCAGAAACACTACTTCTTGAAGGGCCATGTGAGGTTTCTAAATTAGCCATGAGGAGCTCACAACCAAGTTTCAACAATTTTAGGTAGACAAACAACCAATGGAGTGTAGTGGGTGGAAAGAACATTGGAAGCAAAATTCACCTGCAACTTTTTGAGCTGAAGAAAAGAACCAAAATGGTGGAGCGTGTTTTAGGATGCATGTAGGTTATTCTTAATATTCATAGTATGGAGAGACATGGCCTTTCAACAGAAGATTCTAGTCAAAGTTCCAAACTAATGCTCCAACCTTTAGGTCAAGGATGGAATACTCTAATCAAAGGTGGACACAAAACCCAAGTTGGAATGGGAGGAGAAGGGAGAATATGGATAGAAGACAGACATAGAAAGTTGATTATGTGCATTTTGGTAGGCATTTTGATTTCAGGAAGACAAAAAAAAAGTTTTAAAGACCAAATCAAACCAAGGAGACAAGGGAGACGAAGGGCTCATAAGGTCAAGAGAATGCCTCAATGGATAATATCAGGTATGAGATAACCTCCACCATTCAGGTTTCTGATTCTCAATGGCAAGAAGTCACTCTTTCCTTAAAGGAAAAAGCTAATTTCTTTAAATGGTTAGGGCTATGTCCCTCATTAAATACTATTAGCTTATGGTGCAAAGTTTTTTGGGGGGAAGGGTGCAGACTTAAAACCCTAGGGCTTTTATATGGGATTTTTCTCAACAAAGGAGGATAAGGAATGGATTCTCAATAATGGCCCTTACCTTATAGAGGGTTGGGGTATTTATCTGAGAGATTAGGAAGCAAATTTTGACCCACATAAAGAAAGGATAAAGGAATATCCAATATGGTTAAGCTTGCACAACCTCTCGATAGAATATTTGGGTGATGAAACTTTGAGATAGATAGGAAGTATCATAGGAACTCTTAAAGGCGGGGGAAGTGATAAATGATAATGATTCTTCTATTCATCCTTGCATTTTGATAAGTTTACAGGAAAATTATCCAATACCGGATACAGTTACCCTAGGAACAGATAAAGGTGTTTGGAAATAGAGGATCACAATCTAGAATGATGGTGATGCTCTGGAGAGGTGTGATGAGGCCCTAGGAAAAGGAAAATTCCTTGAGTAGGACAAAATACTAGATGAACTAGAGAAAAGAGTTCTAGAACAGGAAATGAAGAAGCCTGAAATAGCAGAACAATTTATAGCAAGACTGTTGAATGACTCCCCACTGTGGAGGAAGGAGTTACAAAAGGATACTTATGATTCTCTCTCAGGGGAACAAAGAGGATAATGGGAAACCACCATCAGTCCCTCCACCCAAATAGTTAAATCTAAATCTTTCTCACAATACTTAGAAGTAGTAGAGAAAGAGAAAAGGCCTCCCTCCTTGAAAGTCCTAGAAACCACTTGTCAGTATGAGATGAATCCCACTAAGGACTCTAACTATGTAGATTGTGAGAGGACAACCTTTCCTATCATTCAAGACACCTTTGAAAAACAAATCCCTCTTTCAAAGGAACCATTGGGCGGAAAAATAAAAGACTAACTAGACCCAGGGGATGGTAGAAATTCATATAGAGAATCAGGGAATTTTGAAATGTCTCTGAGCATAGAGATAAGCAGGAGGACTTCAAAGATATAGAGATTTCACTAATAAGGAACCTAGGAAAATCCTTAGAAGAGGAGAAGGAGAGTGAAGAAGCTTCTGAAGACTGGGAGTCAGAGTTTGATGGAAAAAATAGAGAGGATGATTTAAATAATCTAGGCCTCTTTTAAACTATGGGAACCTTTGAGAAAAGAACTACTGTGCAAACTTCATCCTCTCAAAAGAAACTTAGTATTGGGAGGGAAATAAAATAGGTGCTAAATCAACTAGGATGAGGTTGGAAATTGTAGGGAATGCGGCTAACCAAACCAAGCTTTTGAGATCAAGAAATGGCTATGCCTTTTCCTGAGAGCCATGAAAACCCTATCATGGAATGTTAGGGGCTGCAATGCCCCTAACAAGATTCATTTGATAAAGAGGTGTCTTGATCAAATGAAACCGGATTTGGTCCTATTGTAGGAAACTAAAATTAAAATAGATGATGGTGAAGTTTTTAGGAAAAAATTTGGAAGATGGAAATGTGAACTTGTGGAAGCCCAAGGCACATATGGAGGCTTGGGTGTTCTCTAGAATGAAGGTACTTTGGACATTACAATTCAGAAAACAAGTCAATATTGGCAATGGCTAAGAGTTCATGTGAAACAACTTCATTGTCATATTTCCTTTTTTTAAATTTATGGACCTAATAGTAGGACACAAAAATGGATGCTATGGAACTCTTTGATAGGTATCTTGGGGAATTTAGGTGATGAGGTGGAAGTTTTAGGTGTTTATTTTAATGCAATCCTTACCCCAGAGGATAAGAAAGGAGGTAAAGGGTGGAGTAGTGAATACCAAAGGGACTTTTGTTCCTTTATTACTAGTTGTGGTCTATTGGAAATTCCTTTTAAGAAAGGATATTTTTCATGGACAAATAGAAGAGAAGGATTCTTAAACATTGCAAAGAAGCTAGATTTTTTCCTCTTAAGAGGAAATTGGGCAGACACTGAGTGGACCTATGATGCAAAGATTCTTCCTTTCCAAGGCTCAGATCACTTTACAATATGTCTGAGGATACAACATGAAGCTTCCCCAGATAGATGTCCCTTCAAATTTGAGGCAATTTGGTTTACTGCAATTGGTTTTAGTGACTTAATTCAGGAGTGGTGGTCACAAGATCCCAGGAGACCAGGTAATAAAGCTTTCATTTTTTTTCAAAAAACTTCAATTTCTTAAAGACCAATTGAAGATCTGGAATAGGACACACTTTAAAAACATTTTTATGGAGAAACATAAAGTGGAAGAAAATCTTACAACTTTAAGCCCAAGGGTTATTGAGAAAGGAATGGAGGAGGTTGATTTTAAGGAGGAAAAGAGATTACAAAGTGAATTGGAGGACTAGTTGAAGAAGGAGGAGATTTTCTAGAGGGAGAATTCAAGGGAGATATGGCTCAAGGATGGAGACCAAAACACTAAATTCTTTCATAACTCTCTAAAACAACGTAGATCTAGCAACCAAATTTTTAGCATCCAAAATGAACAGGGCATAGAAATTCTAGACAAAGATAAGATCAATGAAGAGATGATTGCCTTTTTTCAAAAAACAAAGTAGCAGATAACAAAGATAGGAAAATTATAGAGCATGCCTTGGATGCCATACTAGCTTTAGTTACAGTTGAGAAAAATAGAGATCTACTTACCCCATTTTCTATAGAAGAAGTCAAAAAAACCTTGTTTGGGTCAGGAGGTGACAAGGCCCCAGGACCTGATGGTTTTCCAGCAATGTTTTTCTAGAAACTTGGGCATATTTTTGGAAAGGAGCTATGAGAGGTAGTGGATGAATCAAGAGAAGTTGGTTTTTTTTTTAAGGATCTAAACACAAATTTTATTGCTGTAATTCCAAAGCAAGAAACACAGACTAACTTTGAAGATTTTAGGCCAATAGCAATGTGCAATATAGTCTATAAGGAAATTGCTAATAGACTTAAAAAATTCTTGAACATGGTTATATCTGAAGAACAAATTGGTTTCTCCCCTGGTCATTCTATTTTTGAAGGTGTGGTGATTGCACATGAAGCAATCCACTCAATTAGGGCTTCCAAGAGTCAAAAAATGATGGTCAAGCTAGACATAAATAAGGCTTATGATGAGGTAGATAGAAATTTCATGTTGGAGGCTCTAAGTAGATTTGGTTTTGAGAAAGACTGGATTAGATGGGTTCAGAGCTGCATTGAGACACCAAGATTTTTGGTGTTGGTAAATGGGAGTCCCCAAGTTTTTTTTGAATAGGACAAAGGAATTAGACAAGGTGATCCTCTCTCCCCTTTTCTCTTCATTATAATGGTAGAGGTTCTAGGAAGATTGATAACTCAAAAACTAGTGAGAGGTGTTTGGAAGGGAATTCAAATCACCAAAGGAGTGGATGCCCTCTCTCATATGCAATTTTTTGATGATACTTTCTTAGAAGGGGATGCCTCTGACCAGGAAGCAAGAGTGATTAAAGAAACTTTAGAGTTATATGGGAAAGTCTCAGGGAAATTGGTCAATTGGAGAAAATTTGAGATATATTTCTTTAATACCCCATAGCATATACAAGCCAGGATTAGTAAAAGTTTAGGGATGAAAACATTCCTCTTACCTAGTAGATATTTGGGAATTCCTCTTTTCAAAAGTGGCAACAAAGCTGAGTTGTGGAAGGACTTAATTGAGAAATGTCTAAAAAAGATTGAGGGTTGGAAGGGCAGATGGTTATACTCTGCGGGAAGAATTCTCATGTTACAAACTATAATTTCTGCTATGCCAGTGTATTCTATGATGTGTCTTGATATTCCAAAGAAAGTGGTGAAGGTCTTGAAAACAAAAATGAGGAAATTCTTATGGATTGGTGCAAATGAAGAGGATAAAATATCACTAGTGGCAAAGGAAAATATATTTAAACCAAAGGCTCATGGAGGTGCAGGGATCAGAAACTAGTAAATTATGAATAAGGCCCTAGGGGAAAAATTAATATGGAGTATGTATAAAAACACTAACCTTTTTTGGGAAAGGATTCTCCAAGAAAAGTATTTAGATTCTCAAGATAGAACTAGGGTGCTAACAATTAGAAATCCACCATGTGGGTCTGCTATCTGGAACTTTATTGTTAGATTTGTAAAGGGGGAAAATTGATTATTGATTAGGTGATCATTAGGTGAATGAAAGTGTTGTATTTCCTTAACTTTTACATTTAATTGTAATTTATGTATGTGTGTATTGTGATTAAGCATATAGGGGGAAGGAAGATAAGATGTTCCTCTTTTATCCCCAAATGCACAAATGAAAGATCCAAGTTGATTAACCCAAAAGAAGGATCAATACGCAAATAAATCAACCATTTGGAAATGAGAGTAAGGAAGAAGATCTTAAATTTTGTTTTATGATTAAGGAGATATGATATGTAATAATAATTGAAAAGAATAAAAGGAAATACCAACCTTAAAGAATTGCAGATCTGAATAATGTTGTTTTTTGAGGTCTGTACTCTGTTTATGGAAAATCTGAAGTATGATCCAGAATAGAAATGCAGAGACGAACAAAACCCAGAAATATTTTTCTGATCCGACACCATCTTGAGAAAAAGGTTGACATTGACCCACAAATGTCACCCCTAACCCAATAATCTCAACCCTGACCTGCACAGGTCCGACAGAAAATATGTTCGTGGATCCTGATAATTCATTGAAAAGGGTATCCAGATCTGAGTTCAAATCCACAGTCCTGAACCTGTGCCTACAAGGAAAAAGAGATTTTGTTTGTTGGGGGGGAGGGGTTTGCCTTGGTCAAACCCCAGTTTTGGAATTAACCGTAAATATATAATTTAAATTGTAGAAGTAAACAAAGTAAATAAAACAATTCACCTTGCTCATGTAAAATTCCTTGTGGAGGATTTGAATCCTTGAATCCACAAGTATGTATGCACCAATGGATCTAGAATTTAGAATGTAGGATGTCTTCAATCAATTGCTTGTAGATCTTCAACACCAAATATTGAATGGGTTATTGAGTATGAAGAGGCTTGGAAGAAAATGGATGGAGAGATCACCAAAAGGTCACTATGTAGCTTGAATCCTTCAATGGCCTCCCATGGATCTATTTGATGAATGCTTGAATGCTTGATGATGGATAGATGCTTGCTTCAAATCTTTCTCCATTGCTTGCTTGAAATTCACTTGATAATTCTTCTCACTTAGGCTTGGATAAAGGACTTAGAAGAGCATCTTTCTTGATTGCTTTTGGTTAGAGAGTCTTAGTGCTTAGAATCATGCTTAGAGAAAATGAGAGAGAAAAGCCTCCTTTTATATGAAATTAGGGCACAATCTTCTAAGGAGGTTGACATAGGATAATTAAATTCCCATTAAATCCTTTAACCCTAGGAGAGGACCTATATTAAATATAATTTAGGACTCATCGCTCTGGAACCCGAAACAGCCGACCCGGAAGCGAGAATTAACTTTTTCAAAGACTGACATCCGGAAACCGTGAGACCTTGAAATATGGACCCTAGGTCAAGGTCGAGGTCCACCTTGACCTAGGTTAGGGGTGAGGTCAACCTTAACCTAGGTTAGGGTCAAGGTCAACATAGACCTAAAAGTTCAACCTTGATCTTGAGGTCAAAGATCTCAAATCTGGAATCTAGAATGCCAGAAACTAGCTAGAGAGAGGTGGAGAATTGGGGCAAAATAGGGGGAAAGCAAGGTCTAAATTAGGAACCCATTCAAGGTGCTTGACATGACCCAAAACCACTTACTTAAAGGCTAAACTAGTCTACAATGGAAGTGCTTCCATTTTCTGACTATAAATTTAGCCCCCACTTTAGCAATAGTATGGACTCAACACAAACTCTTGGTAAAGAAGATCATAAAGAACAAACAATCTTATTGGAATAAAAAAGGGAAAAACAAATCCTCAAGCCCCCAAGGTACTTAAGTCTTTATCAAACCTAAGATCATGATAAGAGAGATATCACTAGTTAAGGAGAGAGAGAGAGAGAGAGAGAGAGAGAGAGAGAGAGAGAGAGAGGGTGTGANAGATATCACTAGTTAAGGAGAGAGAGAGAGAGAGAGAGAGAGAGAGAGAGAGAGAGAGAGAGGTTGTGATTATCTTGCCCAATGAGAACCTATGTCTCATTTGTGAACCACACAAGTAAATAGCATAACTGGAAAGATGGAATTGAACCACCTAGTGAATGTAGTCAACCCATCAGGGAGATCCATTCTTAAGGATGCCTTTTGACCTTAAGGGATAAAAAACTAGTACATTTGACCTTGTTTTTTGACTAAACAATTCGACCATCAAATAAAAAGGTTTAAGTTGGTCGGATTGTAGAAGGAAAACTTTTTTTTTTTAATACTTGCCTATATTGGTCGAAATTTAAATGAACACTGTGTTGGTTGAAATTTCAACCAACACTGGCATAACTTAAAGTAAAAAAAAGGTTTCAAACCTCATTTCATTATTAGATAATTGCAGCGCGCGCAAAGGAGGAATAGCTAGAAGCTAGAACGGGTTTAAGACTTGAACGAGAGGTATGTCATGAATTACTCTACATCTGCAAAATCTCCTTTTTCAAGGGTTTATAGTTCACGATTGCCATCCATCTTGAAAACCAGTAATATTGAAGTAGTAAACAATGAAATTTGACCTAAATGTGGGCAGATGAAAAGGAACCACTACAGGTATCAGAGGAGGGAGATGAAGGTTTGATACACAAAAAATATTCCCCTATCCCATAGACCACACTTCAAGATATACTTTTGATTCCATATAGATTCATACCCACACATGGATGAAAATAAATTTCATCTTCTAGGTCATTGAAATTCATTTGTGCAAATAAGATAATTTAGAATAGAACATGGGAAATTTGCAAGTAAGTGCACACTCAATCATAACCTTTAGACTAAACCACCTCTAAATCCATGATATTTCTGGAATAACAACAAATTTCTTGGCACAAAAAATGGGCACATGCCAAAATGCAACTGAGCATTAGAGTAACCCTTAAACCCTATAAAGTTTAGATCCATGTCAATGGATTCTCTGAATTAGGGTCCCGTTCTCGTACCCAACTGAGCTGGGTTAAAGAGAAACAATAGGAGAACCCTAGAAGCATCTTCCCAAGTGCTCCTATTGGCAGAAAAAGACAACACATGCCAGAAAACACTTTAAAATATGGTTTTTTAAACTCTAAAACATTAAAGTTGATGAACGTCTCAGAGAAGTACTGGATTCTGTGAAAGATTTTATGCTATTGTGATTGTGACAAATTAGGATTCTATTCTAAAGTTGATGAGATAGTACAAAGGTATATAGACTGTCAATGTTATCTTGTTTGTGTTGAGTTTAGTGTTCATGGTTTTAATGATACTATACTCTTTCTCCAAGCATAAGCATAAACTATCCGTTCTTTTCTTGTGTAATAGTTATTGTAATCTTAGCACTGGGATCATGGGTTGTAAAGGTGATTTGAGATGTTAATCTGGTTGAGTATTATCTACTAATTATTATTTTGTTCTAGTTGAAAATATTACTCAATAGGGTTGTTATTTGTAAATTAGTCTTGTGATTGTATTTGGCTTGGGAGTTGTTTTAATGTCCCCAACTGGGACTTACTTGATTTTACCCTAAAATTCCCAACTAGGGTTTTGATTTCAATTAGAAATGGAAATTTATTTATTCTCTATAATGTTCCCTACTAGGAAGCTGCCAATTCGTAATGATTAACATACATCACTATGCATTTAAATCAATTGAAGTAAAAAACAATGAATTATTCATAATACATTTGACAGTTAACATACTTAAGCCCT
>MU227780.1:866972-878964 GCA_018584345.1 Thuja plicata | reverse complement strand
ATTTATCCTTCTCAAAGATGGTTATTATGACCTCTTACACATTCCATAAAATAATTAAGTATGCTTGATAGTGGTGAAATAAAAAAATTATTTTGTAAATGGCTCATGATTGGAGTTTGGGAAATTTACCATGGAATATTTAAATATTGACACTTTATTAGTATTAAAATTGAAATACATTAATATGGTCTAATGTTCTTAGACAAAATTATTTAGGAGTTAAATCTTAATAAATGAATACTTAAATTTTATTTATTAGCACAATAATTAGGATAGATGGTATTAACTATAGTTATTAAATTTATAATTCTATATGAATGCAAGGAAACATACGTTAATCAACTTAAACTTAATTCCTCTATTTTAGAAAGTTAATTTATATACAACGTTTTAAATGGAATATTATTGACAAAAATTCTATTTAGACCTGCAAAATGTTATCTTTAAGTGAGCTGGAAACTAAATTTCTTAGACCTATAAGGGTTACGAAATCTTGTATATACAATAATTTTACAATTCTAAACGAGGAATTTTATTGGGGGAGCTTAATTAAGGTTTTAATTTAACTTAGAGACTAATAATGTTATATTTATGTGGCCAATATTTGTGTCTAGTATACTGGTCATTATAAAAATAATATTACGTAAGTGCCTTGTCCTAGGGTGTTTAATAACAAAATATCTTTAAGCTATCAACCTACTAGATTACTAATCATCCCTGGAAACTAAGCATAGGGAGTCTCCCTCTCCACATCATCAAACTCTATTAAAATAAAAGGGGATGA
This sequence comes from Thuja plicata, assembly GCA_018584345.1. Classification (NCBI taxonomy): domain Eukaryota; kingdom Viridiplantae; phylum Streptophyta; class Pinopsida; order Cupressales; family Cupressaceae; genus Thuja; species Thuja plicata. The sequence continues at coordinate 878,180 of MU227780.1, read as the reverse complement.
CACACAAAATTATAGAACCTTATCTTGCAATGTCCTTGAACGTTAGCCTAGATTTAACTCTAGGGAAATCTCTAATTAAATAACACCTTGTGTAACTTTAACCTCAGAAGGCGGCCTTGGGTTGAGGGAGGTTGACACACAGTCATGATTCCCCTTAGACCCTCTTGGCTTTAATTTTACCTTTCAAAAAAAAAGTTGTTGCATTTTTGGACGCGAAATTTTTGGGCATGACACTTGGTATCAGAGCCACGTTTCAACACTAGAACCTTAAACCCACTATGTTTCATAAAAATTTAAACATATGTATTAACATTTTCCAAAACAAGATCAAACTTAGTAGAAATTATCGCAACAACTTTAAACTTTTTCAAATTCTTATTAAGACATTACTTTCAACTCATACCACCTTCATATGTGTGTAGGATGCCTCCAATAACGCGGAAAGCTCACACTTGTGGATGAGGCCATAAACGTGCCCCTTCGGCACGAGTTCAGTCGGAGAAAAATTTAGGGGGTAATGGTGAGGAGCAGAGGCCTCCACCCGAACAACCCCTCAACCCCAACCAGGATGTATTGAATGCCCTTTAGAATCTGGTCAGGATCATTTTGGACAGTATACCATAGGATAATCAGCACGCAGGACTCGGGGGTGCAGTACGTGAGCGCAGTAGGAGTCCCTCACCTAGAGTTGTGGAGGACCAGGCTGAAAATGAGGGTGAGTCAGTACATATGCCACGTCCAAAGGTAGTTGTTCCAGCTTTTGAGAGGGTACCTCGTGACACAGGGGACCACATCAGGGAACTTACACGCCTTAATCCACCACCTTTTTTAGGAGCCACGGGTGGAAGTAAGGCTGAGGCCTTCTTTTTGAGCCTCGAGAGATGTTTTGGGTTGCGTCCTTATGGGAGCAATACGAGGGCACATTTTTCTATCCACTTATTGAGAGGCTTAGCAACTATTTGGTGGAGGACAAAAGAGTTAAAGGGTAATCTAACTATGGACACCCTCACTTGGAGCACCTTTATAGAGAGATTAAGGGATCGTTACCTATCTGAGCACTATAGGCAGCGACAGATAGATGAGTTTCATGATCTTTAGCAAAGAGGGCTCACCGTCACACAGTATGAGTGTAAGTTCTTGGAACTTCTACCTTATGTAGACTATATGAGAGATGAGAAGATCAGGGTCAACCATTTTGTTAGAGGGTTTAATGCATCTATATCAGGTTCGGTGCGCATGGTGGCACCGGGGAACCTTCGAGAGGCCATGGAAAAGGCCTTGATTGCTGAGGAGATTCAAGGTAGGGGACAAGATGCACAAGATCAGTCTCAGAATTGAAACACCACACCACAGAATTTAGGATATCAAAAAATACATTGGAAAGGAAATAACAACAATCATAAAAATAACAGGCATTCCTCGGGGTCCTACAAACCCCCTCCATCTCAGTAGCAGTCATATCAGGGGCAGAGACAAAAGGCCCCTTAGGGGAAACAGGGCTCCAAGCCCAAACAGTGGCAGTCATAGACTCCTAGTAGCGTCCAGAGGTCACAGGCATCATCGGCACCCCCATCTAGGACTCAACAGTCCTCCAGGGGTGGTTATAGTGGTTCTAGCAAGACAGGGGGCTCACAGTTCTCTAGACCCCAGGGTACCTAGTTTCAGACTCGGGGGCCATGCTACTCTTGTGGTGCCATGGGGAACTTGGATAGGGATTGCCCTCAAGGGGGTGGTCACTGCACCGCAACATTAGAGCCCACTGTTGGTGATATGGGTAGATCCCATAGAATTTTTGTAGCAATTGAAAACCGCCAGGTAGAACATCAGGCTACTGTGATTGAGACTATAAGTATGATTGGAGGTAACACAGTTACTATTCTATTTGATTTAGGTGCTACAGATTCTTTTGTTTCTCTATTGGTCATGGAGCATTGCGGGCTAGTGGCAGCTAGACAAGAAGTTAGTTGGGAGGTAGAGTTAGCCTCAGGTTCTAGAGTACCCATCACTTCCTTAGTTAAGGATTGTCAGATGCAGATTGGCACCATGACTACCATTACAAATCTATGTGTCACTCCTCTTGGATCTTATGGGATAGTACTTGGCATGGATTGGCTTTATGCACATAGGGCCAAGCTAGATTGTCGAAAAAAGAAGGTAGAATGTTTAGATGACAATGGTAATGCTATAGTAATCCTAGGGGTTTAGAGGGTAGTATCCATTCGTATGATTTCTGCTATACAGCTTAAGCGGTGCATGCGAAAAGGGTGCCAATTATTTGCCATCATGATTAGCGATAGGGATAAGGAAGCAGAAAAGGAAATTTCTCTTGATGATCATCCCATGTTATAGGAATTCACAGATGTGTTTTCATCAAAATTACCTGGTATGCCTCCCTATAGAGCAGTTGATTTCCATATAAACCTCATGCTAGGTGTTGCACCAGTATCTAGAGCACCATACAAAATGTCTCCTAATGAGCTTAATGAGATCAAGATTCAGCTTGAGGACCTCCTTGAGAAGGGGCACATATGACCTAGTGTCTCTCCTTGGGGTGCACCAGTTATCTTTGTCAAAAAGAAGGATGGATTGCTTAGACTGTGTATGGATTATAGGTAGTTAAACAAGTTAACCATTAAGAATCGATATCCACTACCTAGGATTGATGACTTGTTCGATCAGTTGTAGGGTGCCTGTGTGTTCTCTAAAATAGATCTTAAATCAAGGTACCATCAGTTGAGAATCATGGAAAGTGATATCCACAAGATAGCTTTCCAAACTAGATACAGACATTATGAGTTCACTGTTGTTCCTTTTGGTCTTACAAATGCCCCTGCTGTATTTATGAGCCTCATGAATGGGGTATTCCACACTTTCCTTGACATATTTGTAGTTGTGTTCCTTGATGACATACTGATATATTCTCATAATGAGAAGGAACGCGAGGAGCATTTGAGACAGGTATTATAGTGCTTGAGGGATAACCAGTTGTATGGCAGTTTGTCAAAATGTGCCTTCTTCAGAACAGAGGTCCAAAATTTAGGCCATGTTAATTGAGGTGATGGGATCTCAATGGACCCATCTAAGATTGATGCCATTATGAATTGGCCAGCACCTACTACTCTGATTGAGGTTAGGAGTTTCATGGGTCTCGCAGCATACTACAAGCGGTTTGTTCAGGGGTTCTCTAGAGTGGCTCATCCTGTGTGCTAAAATGTTGACACACTTCTATGAATCATTCCATCCAAGGTTGCTTAAGAATGAGGCCTCAAATATCGATCCATAGCTCTCTAGTCATGGAGTGCAAAGGTGTATAATGGAGGCCCTCAGATTGACCTAGTTAGTGCGTATGCAAGTACACCATGAAATGAGAGATTCAAATGCATGAAAATTAAATCTATTCTATATGATTGCAATGCATGAAAGGAAATTAATCTAAATGATAACAATGCATGATTAATCTATGAAAGGAAATACAAATGCAAGTTTAATCTATGAAAATAAACATGAATCTAATCTACATGAGTAGCCATGAATGCAAGAAGAAGAAGAAGAAGAAGACAAGAAGAGAGAAGTTGCAATATCCACGCTTGAGTGCTCAAATCCTCCTCCAAAATTGCTCTCCAAACCTGCAGCATAACAATACTGAAAACCTAATATGAAAATAAGAAGGAGAGATTTCCTTATAAAGAAAAGTGAACAGTTGAGATTAAGAGGCAAAAAGAAATAATCAACGGTTGAGATTAAGAGGCAAAAACCCACCACTTAGGAAGATGTGAAGAAAAATGGATTTTTATTTTATTTTATTTAATTTATTGCCTTTTTCAACAAATAAAGTGCTTTAAATGGGGATTTTCATTTATTTAATTAAAAGAGGGGTTTTCTTTCAATTAAATAAATTAGAAGAATTTTATTTAATTAAATGGGGGAAATTGAATTTAATTAAATAAGAGGAATTTTATTTAATTAAAAAGGAAAAATTTACTTTAATTAAATAAGATAAATTTTATTCAATTAAAAGGAAGATTAAATCTTTTAATTAAATAAGATAAATTTCATTTAATTAAAAAGAAAATTAAATCTTTTAATTAGATAAAAATTATCAAACCTTAGGAAATATTGAAATAATTGAAATAATTACAATTTGACCAAGAAAATTGATTTGAATTGAAAATATTGCAAAGCATTGATTCAGGAAATTTGATAAATTGATAAAATGATAAAATGGGGCCCAAAGTCTAGGCGACCATTTTAGGGTACATACATTTGCCCCTCTTTGACTAATGTGTGGTCAACTTGGGAACACATGTAGTCAAAGAATATAGTTGAAATGTGAGGTCGATTTGGGATCACAAAACAACCCAGACGTGTGATCGATTTGGGAACACATCAGGACAAAAAATAAGCAAAATTGAAAAAAGACAAGGTCAACACCGAAATAAGTAATTGACATGTCAAAGATAATAATCTCAAGCAAGACTGGTATAATTGATAAATCTGAATCAAAGATTGAATTTTGATAGGTACTGCCCCCTCGTGATCGAAATTGAAATGAGATAGAGGAGAAACAACAAATTGATAAATTTTGATCAAATCGAACTAAAGATAAGGTTCTTGATGTAAGATGAAAGATATAAGAATCACAGAACCAATGTAGATCATCCATCATGAAATATTATGCCCCAAGATTGAATTAGAAGAAAAGAAGTGGGGTGAAAGCGAATGGAAGATAGAATTTTGGAAGAAGTGGAAAGAAATGGAGAGAAGAAAGAGAATTTGCCTTAAGAAAGAGAATGCCCCAAAAGTAATCAATTGTTTAAGATAGAAAATTTTGATTGAGATCAAGAAAGAGGATAAGGAAATGAAGATGAGAACATGATCACAGTTGATTAAAAGTCCACAAGAAAGATGAAGGAAAACCCTCAGCTCAAACTCATAATGCAGCCTAAAAATGCAAACTAACATGAGGTCTAACAATGCAAGCTACATGAAAATGCAAAGGTGTACTTGCAATAGAGCAAAAAACATAGGATCTTGTGTTCATCATTCATAAGATAATATAAGGAACTTATTTTCATCATTGGGCCATTATTAACGGACATCAAAAAATCACACAATCATCACTAGTCACAAGTGCAACTATGAAGATATGAATGTGATTTATATCGGAAACATCACACAACCATCACTAGTCATGAGTGAAACTATGAAGATATGAATGTGATTTATATCAGATTTGAAATGTGGAAAGATTCTAACATAAGCATCAAAGACATAAAGGTCAAGATGACTCGTTGTTAGCTTACCCAATTCAATATAGAAAAACCATGCTCTCATCAAGGCATAGAGGCCAAGATGACCAGTAGAATGGTTGTGCAAAAAATAGTGAAGCATAAAGTAGGAAGCAAACAAAAACATGCCCCATGCCCCAAGTCCTCTATCTATGCATCCTAGAGAGACTTATTAGACAAGGACACTCAACGAAAATTAATAACAGTCAGCACACAAAGAAAAGATCATGACATAGCTCAAGTATTTAAGTGTTGCATTTAAAAATTTAAGTGTGTTAACTGATACTGAGTTCCGAGGATAAGGATCGAATGCTTACAAGAAGGTAAGACCACATGACAAAATGGGGTAAGACCAAACTGATAAGTGTTAAAAAACACTCGATGTCAGAGGTGTATTAAAAAATACCAAGGCTAATACAGGTATGGCCCCTACACAAAGACAAAGACCAATTCCAAACCAAGGCAACAAGGACAAGGCATGATGAAAAAAGGCTAAGTGTTGAGGTCATGCACTAAGAAACAGGGGTGCAAAGGCCTCAAGTTGCACCCGTTTCCAGGTTTTCACCACTTGGATTTTATTACAATTTTTTCTCTTTCAATTTTTTTCATTTTTTTCTTTTCTTTTTTCAGGACTTTTTATATTTATTTTTTTTGAATTTTTGCTACCAAGGCGCCTGTTTCCAGGTTTTCACCAAAGCACTTTTTCTATTTTTTTGAATTTTTTGATTTTTTTGTATTGTTGGAATATATAATTTTTTTGGAGATACATCAAAGCGTAGATTGCTAGGTTTTCACTAAGATGATCATTTTTTCAGGACATTTTCTAATTTTTAGAATTTTGAACAATATATCATTTTTTTGAATTTTTTCAGGATCAATAATATGTACGAAAGGATGCCCCCAGACAGAATGGGCATCATGGATAGAAATCCTTCAGGTGTAAGACATTTATAGGATCAGGGAGTTGTTCTCCCTCCTCTATAGATAGTAAATAAGCACCTATCCCAAAAGCTGTTGTAATAATGTAAGGTCCAAGCCAATTAGGTTCAAATTTTCCCTTTTGATCTCTATGTTGTTGATTCTTAAGATTTTCACGTAGGACAAGATCTCCCACTTAGAATTATCTAGGGTGAACCTTTTTGTTGAAGGATTTGGACATATGCTTTTGATAGACCCTCATATGGTCAAATGATGCTTGACGTTTTTCATCTAGAAGTTCTAACTCTTGAAGTCTCATGGCACAGTAGTCTTCAACTGTAACTAGACCATGGAGAGAAACTCTAAGTGAAGGAATCTCAACCTCCAAACATAACACTTCTTCAGCACCATATGCAAGGGCAAAAGGAGTAGCCCTCGTAGGAGTACGAATACTCATTCTATAGGCCCACAAAGCTGGATTTATCTGTAATTGCCAATCTCTACCATTCTTACACACTGTTCTATGCAAAATTTTAAGAATGGCCTTGTTTGACGCCTCTACTTGACCATTTCCTTGCGGGAAGTAAATGGAGGACCAATGTTGTTTAATCTTGAATTTTTTGCAGAGTTGTTTAAGGTCCTTATTTTTAAACTGGCCTCCGTTGTCAATAATAATCTCAGAAGGTACTCCATATCGATAGATGATATGGTTTAGAATGAATAGAGAAACTGTCTTGCCTTTGGTAACAGAAAGTGGGACAACTTCTACCCATTTAGTAAAGTAATCAGTAGTAGTAATGATAAATTTGCGTCCACCTAATGAGTTGGGATGAATCTGTCTAACAAGGTCAAAGGCCCAGTGCTGAAATGGCCAATGAGAAATAGAAGGAATAAGCTCCCTACCTAGAGCATGTATCATGTTACCATGTTTTTGACACTTTTCACATGACTTTGTAAAAGCTACTGCATCAATCTGCATCATGGGCCAATAGTACCCCACCCTAAGCAACCTTTGGGCCATGAAAAGACCATTGGAGTGTCCCCCATAGATGCCCTCATGAATACCAACTAACACTTGATTGGATTCTTCCTTTTCTAAGCATCTAAGAAGTGTTCCATCGAGACCCCTCCTATACAAATCACCAGTGATAAGGGAATGGCAAGAGGCGTTTCAGGTAAGATTTTGTCATTCAAATTGGTTAAAGGTTTTAGGTATAATGCCATCACGAAGGTATGAGTAAATGGCACCATAACGGGATGATTCATGATCAACAAGGGTACAAATAACATGGCTTTCTTGAGATTCAAAGATCGGGTGATGTAGTTCTTCCACCAGGAATTCAAATCTTGATTCATGTTGTTCTAACTAAAGAAGTGAAGCAAGTGTAGCCATAGCATCAGCTACTTTGTTTTCTACTCTAGGGATTTGCTGAATTGTGACAAATGTGAAATATCTCTTTAAATAATCAATCATTTTCTTGTAAGGTACCATTTTCTCATGTTTTGTTTGATATTCATCATTAACTTGGTTGATTATCAGCTATGAATCCCCATAGATGTGTAACTCTGTGATTCTCCATTCTATGGCTATCTTAAGGCCATTTGTTAAAGCTTCATACTCAGAAATATTATTTGTACATGGGAATAATAATTTTTAAGACTTAGGAATTGTGTACCCATGAGGAGAAACAAACAACACTCCAGCTCCTAAACCATTTTGCATAAAAGATCCATCAAAGAACATCTTCCAAGTTCTTTCAGTCATATACATAAGATGTTCATCTGGGAATTCAACTTGAATAGGTACATCATCTTGTAATGGGAAATCAGTCAATTGATTGGCTATAGCTTGTCCTTTGATTGATATTCTCTCAATGTACTCTATGTCAAACTTTGAAAGTATCATCATCCATTTAGCAAGTCTACCCGTGAGGGCAGCCTTACTCAGAAAATATTTGAGTGGATCTATTTTGGCTATGAGGTGTATAGTGTGTGCAAGCATGTAATGTCACAAATTTTGGGAGGCAAACACAACAGCAAGGCAAGCTTTCTCAATACTAGTGTAATTAACCTCATATGAAACAAGAGTACGACTAATGTAGTATATTTCTCTTTCTTTCCCATTTTCATCAAGTTGAGATAGTAATGCCCCTAAGGAAGATTTTGTCGCTGAGATGTATAAAATAAGATGTTTCCCTAGGATAGGAGGCATTAGAATAGGAGGATTTTCCAAGTACTTCTTGATTTGATCTATGCTCTTTTGACAATCCTCATTCCAAATACATTTGACTCCCTTATGCAAGTTCTTATTGAAGGGTTGAGCTCTATCTGCTAGTTGTGAAATGAATCTCCTTATAGATTGAAGACGTCCTTGAAGACTCCTCATTTGACTAATGTTTTTATTAGGTGGCATATCTATAATTGCTTGAACTTTTTCAGGGTCAACCTCTATTCCTTTTGCTGAAATGATGAATCCAAGTAACTTTCCAGAGGTGACTCCAAATGCACACTTTTTAGGATTTAGCTTTAGTTGAAATAGTTCCATGCAATCTAGAATTACTTCCAAATCATCTAAGTGTGTATCTCTTTGTTTAGATTTGGCCAAGGTTTCATCCACATAATCTTCCATATTCTTATGCATCATGTCATGAAAAATAGTTGTCATAGCTCTTTGATAGGTAGCTCCTGCATTTTTTAATCCAAAAGGCATAACGTTCCAACAATAGGTTCCCCATGCACATGTGAATGCAGTATTTTCTTGATCTTCAGGACCTATCTTAATTTGATTGTACCCAGAAAAACCATCCATCAAGGAATAAATTTCATAACCTGCAATCATATCCACTATCATGTCCATATCGGGGAGTGGAAATTCATCATTTGGGCATGCTCTATTAAGATCTCTAAAGTCTGTGCAAACTCGAATGGATTTGTCATGTTTGGAAACTGGTACAATATTTGATATCCATTTAGCATAAGCAATAGCTCTTATGAATTTTGCTCCAAGGAGTTTCTCTAATTCAGCTTTGACTAAAAGAGCTATATGATGATGCATCTTCCTCAATTTTTGTTTAACTGGTTTGACATTTGGAGCTATGGACAAGTGATGCATAATAAGATTAATGTCCAACCCTAGCATATCTAAATAAGTCCATGCAAAATTGATCTTCTTGCTCTTTAAGAACTTAGTATAAGCTTCTTTTTCTATTGGTGACAAGGACTCAGCCAAGTGCACTATTTTTGGAGCCTCATTTGTACCCAAATTAACTGCTTGTGTTGGCTCAATAAGCACTTAAGGTCGATCCTGAAAATAACTGGGGAGATGATCAAGTACCTCATCCTTAGGTGCCTCAGGGAGGTTTTCACCCTTGGATACATCATTTCTTTTTACTTTTTTTGGTTTTGACACCGCCACACAGTGGTTTTTGCCATCAGAACACCTATTCTTTTTATTTTCTTTTCTCTTTATCTTGTGACTAAGGTACTTGATGTCTGGCTCTGTCATATTGGTAGCCAGTTCGCTGGTGGAAGAGACTATGGGTTCAGTGGCATTTAGGTAACAAGCTATCTCATAATCATTTTGGAATGTTAAAAGCTTAGGTTCTTGATAGCGTTGAGACCAATCAATAAGGTCGGGATGAACAAGAGATAAGGCAATGGCTGGTTCAAGGTTATAAATATGAATGATATCATCGTTGGTGACCAAAGAATCAGATTCTGTCAAGTATCCCTCTAAGCTACCCAAATTAGGATTCATCCTAACAAGCAAAGAATTGTCCACTAAGGCAATATGTGGGTTCAAAACCTCTAATCCTACATGTGACTCATTGGCTAACTCAGATTGAGAACTATAAATGTGCACAACATCAACATCTCTATCAACTGTTGAGAGCTCTGAAAAAGAGTCCCATTCATATTCATTAGAACTTGTATCTAAATTGCGACTAGGATGCTTACACCATGAAGGCTTGGTAAATCAAGATGTTGAAGGTCTAGTTTCATCAAAAGTAGTATTTTCTCTTTCCATTAAATAAGCAAGATTCTTTTGTTGACGCTCTCTCAAAGGATCCTCTATATCTAATTCTTGTTCTAAAGTTGCAACTAATGCGTGGGTAACTGAAATATATGAATCTCCCCAAAGGAGAGTAGTGGAAGGGACCCAATCTTCACACATATCTTTTTGATTTGTCAAATTAGGTTCATACTCTGGTTCATCATCACTATCCAACTTTTCAAAGAGAGGATTGGTATGTCTTTTGCATTTTTCAAATCCTAGGCCAACTGGTTTCTTAGACTTGCGTCCAAACTTGACATGATCAAGAGGTTCAGACCTAGCATCCAAATTGTGATTAAGAGGGCCATACCTAGGATAGCCCATATTCATGACAAAAGTATATCCCCTCCCATAAGTCATAGGAGAAGGAGCAAAATTCTCATTGTGCTTATACTTTTCTTCTCTATATATCCAGTCTCTAACAAATGTTTCCTCTTTCTCATTTTGAATAGGCACTGATGATTCTACAAATTTTCCAAATAATGTCATAGCTGAAGAGGAAGGCTTTATCTCTTTTGAAGGTTTACCATAAGACCGAGGTGAAACTGGTAATGTGGTGAGGGAGTTGATTTTATACCCCCCCCATACCAAGGTCTATTGATTTAAACTTGTCTTTACATTTAGCCAAAGTAGCATCAAAATCTTCTGCTTCTCTATTGAGGGGAACATGAGCCCTTGCGTAAATTGAATTAACAGATAAAGTGTTATCCCCAGGTATACAAATATCTATTCCATTGTAGGGGAACTTAACACATTGATGGTAGGTAGACAACACTGCTTGCATGTCATGAATCCATGGCCTACCAAGTAAAATATTGTACGCAAGGGGTCCAGCATCAACTATTTGAAACAAAATATCCTTTTGAACAGGGCCAATCCTAACAGGAAGGATGGCCAACCCCTTGGAACTTCTTTCTACCTCATCATAGGCTTTGATAGTAATTCTCT
>MU227780.1:807223-837352 GCA_018584345.1 Thuja plicata | reverse complement strand
GTAATTGTTAATTGAGTTGAAAGCATATGAGGTAAGTCAGTGTCAAGATCAATGGTCTCATATTCATCACTAAGATCAATAGGATCATCTAAAGTGTCCTCCTCATCAAGATTAATTGAAATTGGATCTAAGATGTGAATAGGATCATCACAATCATTCATCTTAACATTATTATGAGCATTGACATCTTTCAACACATCAGGCATAGGTTGGTCAAAATTAGGTAAAGAGTTTCAAAGAAGAGAAGCACGGGCCCTAGCATTAGCTCTACGCTTCTTACAACGTTCATTAGAAGATTTATTATGTATTTATTTGCTTACCATATTTTGAGAACTAGGAGGAATGACCACAGATTCCTTCATTGGTTCTATAGGAGGATTTTCAATGGGTTGTAATGAAATAGTAGAAGTTTGATTATTAGAATTAGAAGTAATAGCTAAAGGAGGTATGGAAGGAGTACACAAAAGACCACGGTTGAGATCTATCCGAGGCATGCTTAACTCAGCAATTTTGTGATGTTTGTAAGATTGGTATGAGTGAAAGAGATGATCAGGGCGAGGAGGACATGAGTTAGGTAATGAAGGCCAAAATAAATCAAGAGTAGCATAATCTCTAGGCCTAGAAGGTTGATACAAACTATGATTAATCATTTTGACTTCTCCATTATGAATGAACTTAAGACATTTATGAATAGGAGAAGAGATAGCATGCATAGCAGTTATCCAAGGTAAACCAAATTTGATTTGAAATTGATTAGAAGTAGGAATAATAATGAAGGTAGTATCTACAAATTTACCACAAAGTTCAACCAATAAGTTTATAGAACCAAGTGTAGGATAAAGAAAACCATTACAAGTTTGGATCCGCGCATCAGATGGATCATAGAAATCACATTGTAAGTTTTTCATAAAAATATTCTCCTCAGTAATAACATTTATTAAAGATGTGGGATCAATAATAAAACCATGAGTAGGTATCTTAGCAATCCTAGCATAGATATAAAGGGGACCATCAGGAGCCTTAATCATTTCAGAATCATCAAAGGTGATTAAAAGTTCCCTAGGTCGCTTATCCTTAGTTTGTTTTCAAGGTTTAGGTGGAACTAGAAGTTGAAGTAGAGGTGAAGGATCCTGAACAGTAGGTTGAGACCAAACAACACACTCTACATGATTAACAATGTGATTAAGATCATCCATCTTTGAATCATAAACAATATCCACAGAAGATGGTTGACCTATGGTATTAGTATCATGTGTAGGTAAAGGATTCATATATATTTGAAGGTTTTGATTAGGAGGAGAAAAAAATTATTTCTACTACCACCAAAATTATCAACAAACAAAGCCTTAGAATCAATTAAATCTTGAATTTTATGCTTTAGAGAATAACATTTTTCAGTATCATGGCCATTCTAGCAATGGTATTGACAAAAAGCTTTAGAATTGAAGGATTTGGATGCTAACGTGGTAGGGAGAAGAGATCGAATAGGAGGCAAGGTAATCATATTAGCACTTAACAACCTAATCATTATAGAATGCAAAGTTTCAGAGAGAGGATTAAACATATGATTCATACAGAAAGCAGTGGATGCAGAAGTGGCATTATTGGATGTAATAGCAACTTGATCAGTAACCGCATCTATCTGTTTATTAATCTTGACATAGTTGTTACGTTTCTGAAACTTATTAGAATTAGGAGCATTGTCACTCTAATCAACTGGAGCAAGAGCCATTGGAGTTTTGCTCTCAAATTGACTCACTTGTAACTGATAATGGTGAAGTGCTGCACAAAGTTGTTGAAAAGAGGTAAATTTAGTAAGTGGAATCTTATCTCTAATATCCTTTTGTAAATTTTAAATAAACATGTGTTGAATATCAATATCAAGAACATGATAAGAAATCTAAGCATACAAATGCTTAAATCGACCAATGAAATAAGTCAATTTTTCCTTAATGTTTTGTTTACAATGCATTAAATCAGTTAAGGACACTTGTGGGCCAATGTTATTTTGAAATTGTTGGATAAAGGTATTAGCAAGTTTAGGAAAAGAATCAATTGAATAAGGAGGTAAAGAACAATACCATTGCAAATCCTTATCACAAAAAGTTCTAGCAAGCAATTTAGCTAAAATCCTATGGTCATGAGCATAATCACTACAAAGGATTTGAAATGTTTTAACATGAGTGACAAGATCACCTTTACCATTGTAATTCTCAAGATGAGGCATATCTTCTTGTTGAGGGACAGTAGCACGAATGATGTCTAAGGATAAAGGACTACCCATGTCATATCTAGGAATGATAAACTTGGATTGGGTTAAGGATGCAAGTTGTTGTTGTAAAGATGGCATAGTTTGAGCCAAACTAATAATTGTGGAATCATTATAGGAAACAGGTGGCATAGAAATGTTAGGAACACTAGGAAAAGTGTAGGAAGTAGTAGGAATAGAAGACACAACTGGTGGAACATTAGGAACCACAGTTGGAAGGGGATTAGAATAAGTAAAAGGTACACTATGATATGAAGGTTGTGAGGTAGGTAGAGATACTAGTGAAGCACTAATATAAATAGATGCAATTGGGAGAGATGTAGTCATCAAAGAAGGAGTATAAGTAGGAATTCTAGGAATGGAAGAAGGTCCCTGACTAGTGATAGGAGGTGTATATCCTAACTCTTGAGCCTCTTGAGATAAATTTTTAACATTTGAATGCACAAGATGAGTAAGACCATGAAATAATTTAACACCTTGATGATTATCATGGAGGAATTTCTTAATATCCTCTATAGCTTGGATGGAATCTTGATTATGGTTTTCTTGGATAAGCCAATTTCCCATTTTATCAAGTTCGGTTGAGAGTTTTTGCACTTGTTCAAGATGAAATCTTAAGGCATCATCCTCATCATGAGATGAGTGAGAAGAGTTATGCTTCATAGAAGGATTGGAATCATGAGTTATCAAATTTTCACGGGATCCTAAGGAAAGGAGAGGAAGACTCAGGTTCAAAGGAACCCATAAGTCTACGACTTCTTCTAACCAGGATACTATATGTAGGACTAGAAGTGGTAAAGCTCCTACACCAATGCAATGCAAATGAACTAACACAAGATTTTGATTTATTAATTTTAAATGTAATTGAAAGAACATGTAAGATCTAGCATAAACATGTAAATCTAACACCAAAAAGAAAGAGTTGTCTATCGTGGGTTCACCAAAATGTAAAGGGGGAAAATTGATTATTGATTAGGTGATTATTAGGTGAATGAAAGTGTTGTATTTCCTTAACCTTTACATTTAATTGTAATTTATGTATTTGTGTATTGTGATTAAGAATATAGGGGGAAGGAAGATAAGATGTTCCTCTTTTATCCCAAATACACAAATGAAAGATGCAAGTTGATTAACCCAAAAGAAGGATCAATACACAAATGAATCAACCATTTGGAAATAAGAGTAAGGAAGAAGATCTTAAATTCTATTTTATGATTAAGGAGATATGATATATAACAATAACTGAAAAGAATAAAAGGAAATACCAACCTTAAATAATTGCAGATCTGAAGAATGTTGTTTTCTGAGGTCTGTACTATGTTTATGGAAAATCTAAAGTATGATCCGGAACAGAAATGTGGAGAAAAACAAAACCCAGAAATATTTTTCTGATCTGACACCGTCTTGAGAAAAATTTTGACCTTGACCCACAAATGTCACCGCTAACCCAATAATCTCGACCCTGACCTACACAGGTCCAATAGAAAATATGTTTGTGGATCTCGATAGTTAGCTGAAATGGGTATCCAGATCTAAGTTCAAATCCATAGTCCCGAACCTGTACCTACAATAAAAAGATATTTTGTTTGTTGGGGGGGAGGGGTTTGCCTTGGTCAAACCCCAGTTTTGGAATTAACCTCAAATATATAACTGAAATTGCAGAAGTAAAAAAAGTAAATGAAACAATTCACCTTGCTCATGTAAAATTCCTTGTGGAGGATTCGAATCCTTGAATCCACAAGTATGTATGCATCAATGGATCTAGAATTTAGAATGTAGGATGTCTTCAATCAATTTCTTGTAGATCTTCAACACCAAATCTTGAATGGGTTCTTGAGTATGAAGAGGCTTGGAAGAAAGTGGATGGAGAGATCACCAAAAGGGCACTATGTAGCTTGAATACTTCAATAGCCTCCCATGGATCTCTTTGATGAATGCTTGAATGCTTGATGATGGATAGATGCTTGCTTCAAATCTTTCTCCTTAGCTTGCTTGAACTTCACTTGATAATGCATCTCACTTAGGCTTGGATAAAGGACTTAGAATAGCTTCTTGCTTGATTGCTTGTGGGTAGAGAGTCTTAGTGCTTAGAATCATGCTTAGAGAAAATGAGAGAGAAATTCCTCCTTTTATATGAAATTAGGGCATAATCTTCTAAGGAGTCTGACATAGGAGAATTAAATTCACATTAAAGCCTTTACTCCTAGGAGAGGACCTATATTAAATATAATATAGGAATCATCACTTCAGAACCCGAAACAGCCGACCCGAAAGCGGGAATTAGCTTTTTCAAAGACCGACATCTAGAAACTGTGAGACCCTAAAATCTGGACCATGGTTCAAGGTCGAGGTCGACCTTGAATTAGTTCAGGGGTGAGGTTAACCTTGACCTAGGTCAGGGTCAAGGTTGACATAGACCTAAAAGTTCAACCTTGACCCTGAGGTCAAATATCTCAAATCTGCAGTCCAGAATGCCAAAAACTGGCTAGAGAGAGGTGGAGAATCGGGGCAGAACAAGGGGAAAGCAAGGTCTAAATTAGGAACTCATTCAAGGTGCTTGACATGACCCCAAACCACTTACTCAGAAGGCTAAACTAGTCTACAATGGAAGTGCTTCCATTTTCCAACTATACAAGAGTTAAAAGGGTATTTTCACTTATTAATTAAATCATTATTGATTTAATTATTAAGTCACCTTTCACTTATTAATTAAATCATCATTTGATTTATTTATTAAGTCCCTTTTATCTCTATTTCACTTAAGATAAACTTTAGGCATGCAATAATTGATTCTTTTATTAATTATTCACCCAACCTTGGTTTCTTCACCCAACCTTGGTTTCTTCAACCATATCAGGGTTTTGATCTCCTTTATAATGATTGATCAATTTGTAATTATTTAATCCTTTTTGTAATTCCATTCCATTTTTATTGAATCAATTGAGGATGTTTCCTCTTTCACAGATTTGTTGTTTTTGGCCTCCATATCTTTTGCTTCTCTCTTTCTGTGACAGGTCTTTGCATGCAAATGATTCTTGGGAGCTGTAGGGTTGATAGTTTTTCATCAACTCTAATATTTATGATGTCATTTCATCCAGTGATCAATGAACATATCACATGGAAAATTAGGAATGGTACTTCTACCCTCTTTTGGGAGGACTCATGGGAAGGTCACGCTGCTTTAATTGAAGATTGGTTTTTTATGAACCTGAGGGATTACTTCTAGACAAATTGGGGAGATATATTCAAGGATTACATGGAACAAGTTGAAAGTGTCAAAGGAATTAAATGGAAGTGGAAAGGGATTGACAATGAGAACCTTACCTTAGAACAAAAAGAGAAAATCAAAGCTATTCTTAAAAGTAGAAAGGTGTCCTTAATTGATAAAAGTGATAGGATTTGATGGTGTGGTTCCTTATCAGGAGAATAATCATTGAATTTTGGTTATAAGATGTTGGAGAATTTCGAGGCACCCCAGGTTTTCTCATAGGATTTATGTTGGAGCAAAGGAATTTTACCAAAGGCAGGGGTTTTTGCCTGGTTAGCATGCAAGGGTAGGATCTTGACTGCAAAAAGGAGAAAGAGGTTAGGAATGAGGGGACCTACTCAATGTGCATTATGTGAATGCAATGAGGAAATGGTAGATCATTTATTGATCCAATGTGAATTTGCAATGCAGTACGGGAATTTTGTTCAAAGTGGATTAGATTGGTAAGGGTCGAGAGCTAACATAGTGAAAGAGGTGTTTGATGGATGACCAAGGGTGAATAGGAAATCCACCTTATCAAGTATATGGATTATCACTCCCTCCATGGTGTTTTGAGAGTTATGGAAAGAAAGAAATATGAGAATTTTTAGAGGGGAGAAGGAATCAATTAGAAGATTCATAAACTGACTGCAACATGCTATTGAGGAGGTGGTGAGCACATCTACAACAAGGAAGCAATTTTTAAAAATTCCCTACACAAAAGTAGATAGGATTATTCAAACAAAGTGGCCAGGAATCAGATTCAGCTCTCCTATAGAAGCTCTAGTGACCAGGTAGAGGAAGGTGGAAAAGAGTAGGTAAGATGCAACCCCCAGAGGTAGGATGGAAAAAGGTAAATTTTGATGGTGCAGCCAAACAAAATCTAGGCAAGAGAGGTGTGGGTGTGATTTTTAGAAATGAAAAAGGTGACACTTTGTTGATGGAAGTGAAACACTATGAGGTTTCCACTAATAATATGGTAGAGTGTAAGGCTGCATTACTTGTTGTGAGGTTAGAAAAACAAAATGGAATTAAAAATTTGCATTTGGAAGGTGACTCCTTGTTGGTAGTGCAAGCAATTTCAAATTTGTCTACAAATGCTTGGCATTTAGAAAATTATATTGAGTCTATCAGGGAACTATTAATTACCTTCAAAAAATTTAAAATTACACATATTAAGTGGGAAGGGAATACAGAGGTTGATAAGCTTTCAAAATGGGCTTTAAATTTGGCTGAAACAGGTGAATTATGGATACAGGAGTTTAATTTACAAAATTTAGTAAGTAATTGAGGTGGAAAAAGGATGACATATGGGTGAATTGATTGTCAAAAGTTGAATGCACAAAATATTGCAACAGATTTTATGAGTTGTATTCCGCTTATGTTCACATCTTTATTGCATTGAATGATGAGCAAATGATAAAAAGGATGGTGAGTTGGGTTTCAGCGGGCTAGCGGAATGTGTTTTATGCTCTAAATCATGTGTCGACATCCTCAAAGGATGAAAGTAATAAATTTATGAGGCAGAGTTTGGTTTATAAAAGGTGTTCTAAACCGGTTTTTTGAAATTAAACATTTCATTGGAAGTGGTTTAGAGAGCAAAAAGTTTTTTTTCTTAGATTGTGGCAGATAGTGCAGAGAAGCAATGGAGCCAAGGTTTACCTTTAAGACACAGCATTAGCAAAAGGGGATTTATGGGCCTGTGGAGGATCGTAGGGTGAAGCTAATGATAAAATTTCCATTCAAGGAGGTCATTCAAGCTTTTCAGTAGACTTTGGGGCCGCTTTTTAAGAAAGCTAATCATAGATGGAAACTTCAGGTTGATATAGAATCCATGATCATAGCATGGGGTTTGGAACTGGGTGAACATGAGTGAATTGTTGAATGGGTGATGAAAGCCCTCTTTGAGGCAGATTTAATAGAAAATGTAGACTCATTGTTGGAGTGGGCTAATCCAAGATGAGATTTTGACTATAGAGAATATTTTGACAATGAGGAAGAAGGGATAGTGGTTGGCATAACCCCTTTCTTATGGTGGTCAGAAATGGTTAAAAAGGAAAGTTATATGAAAGATAGAAATAAGGGCTGGGAAAAACTGAAGCAGAGCATTGTGCATTACCATGAGAACTGAAGGCCACCGATGGTTCCATCTACATTTCCTAAGAGGAAGAGATCTGCCTGTAACAGGAAAGGGAAGGTGGAGGTAAAATCTAGATTTTAAGTTTTAAATTTAGGAGGTTTAGGTGTTTTTTTATTAGTTTTTGACAGTGGAAGAACAAAGCAAATCCTTGAAAATCATATGCTAAAACAAACATTTTGATAATGAGGGTTTTGTGTGAAATGCCATAGCATGGGCATCACAGTCCAAACAAATGATGGAAGATGAACTAGAACTAGAGCTTACTGGTATTTTGACAAGAAATCTGAATTGCAACTATCGGCTCAGAAGGAATGCTCCTACAAAGGTTTCTAAAGTGATGAAGAAAGGCGGTCCAGAATGCTTACAGATGAAAACCAATTAGGTAGCATTGGTTTTAGTCGAATGTTTCTATATTTTCATATGTTTACAAATATGTAATATGTTATAAGGTCGATAGGTAGGGGGTGTCATAACTTGGCATGATAATCATTGTAATGGGTTAGAAACTTGAAGCTGAATGGTGCTTATTTATTATACTTGTAATTTCCTTACTATTAATAAAAAATATATTATTACCAACCAAAAATATATATTTAAGGTTTCAAACTTACTTTTATCACCAGTCATGTGATGTGAGAAACCACTATCAATTATCCTTCTACCACCTTTACTCATATATGAAATAAGTGCAGTTTTCTCATCTTCATCAAAATCATCTTTCATAGCAACATAAACAACTTCTATATCATTGTCATCAGATTTATCAGATTCACTATCAGTTTCTTCTTCAGCAATATAACAAGATTTCCTACCTTTATCCTTATAGTCCTTATACCTTCTGAAATCTCTATCATCCCTTTTGTTTTTGTACTTGCTTTCTCTTTTTTCACCCTTGTCATTCCTGTTAGGGCATCTTGCTGTAATATGGCCAACTTTTTTACATGAAAAACATATTATAGGAAGTTTACCTTTGAATTTTCCTTTTCCTCTCGGGAGTCTTCTAGCCATAAGTGCCTCAAATTCATCAAGATCATCATCAAAAGTGTCACTGTCACTATTCACATGTCTTTCTTTTCCTTTCTTAGATTTATGAAGAGTCAATTGTGATTTGAATGCATAATCAACATTGTGAGGGGTAACATTACCAAAATTTGATAACTCAAAAGAAGTAATTCTACCAACTTAATTCTACCAACTAGACATTCCAAAGTTAATTTGTTGCCATGAGTATATCTCAGTTCTTGTATTACAGAAACTCTAATAGCATAAATAGGAAGTAGGGTTCTCAATACCTTGCAAATAATAGTATCATCATCAATAGTTCCATTAGATCCTCTAATAGCATTCACAACCTCCTTAACTCGGCTACAATATTTAACAATAGTTTCACCTTCTAACATTCTCATTTCATCAAACTTACCTCTCAAGCTTTTAGATTTGGCTCTTAGTATATTTGTTTCACCTCCATAGATAGTTGTCAATGTGTCCCACATTTCTTTTGCATTTTTTTAGTCTTTTATCTCTTCAAATTCAAGATAACTTAGGGCTGATGCAATCTCTAACATTGTTTGATTATGTTCTTGTTTTTCCTTCGTATGTTGAGGTGTCAACACTGTCGACACATTTATGTAACCATTTTCCACATAGTATTTTTCTAATTCTCCAATTCTAGCTAAGTTTAGCTTCATCAAAATTTCCCATGCAGGTAAGTTCTCCTTGTTCAGCCTTGGTACCTCATTTTTATAGATCTTGATCTTTAGCTTCAATTACCTTCAAAATTTTCCTTAAAAGCACCACAAAGCTCTGATACCAATAGTTAAAATGATTTAGAATAACTGAGAGGGGGATGAATTAGTTATCCTCATATCCAGATGTACCAATTAAACTTTCAAACACTTTGACCAACTTAGATCTAATAAACAATCCACTTGGTCTCTATAGCATATAATCAATAACATAAACTTGTAGTCCAATGTCCTAAAGTAATCAACTTATAGAATATAAAACTCTTAACAGTACAACACATCAAATAACATTCATAGAAGTATGACACCGGGGTTTAACTTGGAAACCCAATATGGGAAAAACCACCAGTATCATAATACCAATTTTTCACTCTTCTGAAGTGAGCTCTACGAGGAGCCAACCCTGTTAAATGTTACAATACACACTATTAAATGTGACCTTGTTAAATGATTTAATTTCCCTAATAAAAGTGAGCCTTGTTAGAGGACCGAGATCATTCCATTATAATGTCACCTCTATTAAAGGATTTACAATATGACTTTTAGGTCAACCTTTGATTAAAAAGATTTTGACTGATACAATAGTTACAAAGTAACAGTAGATTTGATCTAAAACATACAACTCACTTTGCAAATATAGATCCATTTTCTCTCAAATGCTAATTCACCGAGTGGCCTCCATTTTCATCTCTATCACTCAGATCTTCTTGTAAATCCTTTAAGAAATCACCACTATGCAGTCATATACTGCTCTTCTCAACCTTATCTACCTTTTCTTAGATTTTCTAATCAACTGAATCAACCTCCACACCCTTACCCTGCAATTAGGTTAATCTTATACCTCTCTAATTAGGTAGCTTGATATTTTTCTGCTGAGTCATCACCGTAGATCTTAGGGTTTTGTCAGATCCAATGAATCCTTCCAACATTTCATTCTCCTTCTACCTTGTAGAGTAAATCTCAAAAATCCTTCTTGAATCCATACATAAAAATGGTTAAACATATATTAAATGCTCATTTAATTCTCCACAACGATCATCCTTATCTTAAATACACTTTACATATCCCAAGAATTCAACTATGTCAGCTGGGATCTCAAATCTTTCTCAAACTATCAAAATACTGACACTCGGTCATCATTGTGTTCTTCCACATGGTCATCACTAGATAACTCGGTAATTACTGACGTTTAGTAAATTTTGATGCCTGGTCGACACTATATTTTCTTGGCATGTACTGGCGCTCTATCAACACTTGCATCACTTGGGACAAACATAAGTTCCTTATTCTTCTGCTCAGTTAAGACTAAGATTTTAGTCTTCCAATCTTCACTTGGTGTTAAAGATAAACAACACATTACCTTGCCAAGGTGCAATCTCATCAAGTACCCATTTTAGTTTCACATAACTCAACCATTTCACCAGGTCTTCTTTTTATCTCCTCTTTTCAAATCTTCTTCATCAATCAATTGATAGGGCACTTTAGCAGATAGCAACTGTCTTACCAGTTAAGGTTTGACATCAATGGAAATATAACAATTGTTTTAATTGTAGCTTCCAACACTTTGAAGGTGATCCACATGCCCAAAATTATAAAAAAAATTAAGGGGATATCAAAGCATACATCTTTTAGAGATCTAGTGTTAGCATAATATTATCTCCCCTTCTTAATTTAATTTATGTGGATAATAAGACAGATATAGATATATGTAATTCTAGCTTGGATAAGTTGATAAAGTTAGAAAAAAAGATTAATAAATTTTTCAAAGGTTTCTAAGAAAGTATTAAATGACAAATATTTAGCTCACATGGCTAGTGTAAATTAGTTTCTTTCTTATAAATAATTTATAGTTGAAGCCTTACATTTTGGTTTAGCCAAGTATGATGAAAGATTTTTTTGACTAAATTTTTGTCTCCATCAACAAATTCAATTCTTATCTACAAAAATAGCATGAACAACGACCTTTCCTTCAAACCAAACTTTTTGTCTTATATGTGGCAGTTATACCTATTTTTGTAGCTTTAGTTAAAGTGGTTGTCAAATAAAAATGTGATACATGTAAAAGGCTCTAAGCTTGTTTGGTCCCTTGTTTCTTCTTGACTTCCCTATTAGATTAATAAATAGGCCATGAAACACAACTCAGGGATTAGACATCAAGACTTAGTAGCTATCTTTCTTGTAGAGAAGACTCATTTACTTTGTCAAACGAGGGTGCGTGAACTTGAAATGGGTCTGCACTATATGTGCACTAATTTCCTATTAAGGTCATGTTATCCTATAGCTGCAGGAAAAAATAATGCAGAAAGGTAAATGTCTACTATAGGAAAGTTCAGGATACACAAACAAGAACTACTTTGTCTTCCTTGGTTGTAGGAGAAATCACAGGAAATCACTTCCAGTGGATGCAGGAATATACAAGCTCTGAAACTTTTGAAATAAAGCACAAGGAAACTAATTTTGGAACTAAAAGGGATTATTCTCCAAGTGGGCCCCCTTTTATGAGTATCTTGAATGGAGTTACACACTTATAAACTCAAAACTTCATTGATTTTATTCATCAAAAGTACTTGATTACAAGCATACTTGGAGCTTAATTTAAACAGTATTGAAAACTAAAAATTCTAATACATGATATCTTAATTTTCCTAAGCTAGCCTTTGAAGAAGTGCAGCTTCTTATTTATAATAGAAACTTACTAACTAACTAACCACTAACAGATCAATAAAAAAAGAATAGGTGGATCAGAGTTATTAAAGCACTAGAAAGAAGGGGAAAAATCACCCACTAAATGAGAAACAACAAACTTGTTCAACTACACAGAGTAGATATAGTTCTCACCTATCTCCTTGATCAGTTCCACATTGATAGTAACTGTTTGATTTTCTCCACGTGAGTTGTGACCATTTCATCATTGGACGGCTTCAATTTTTGATCCTTGGTTAACTGCATGGACTTGGTCTCCAAAGGCATGACCTGTGTGAGCGACATTTGTTGACCACTACTCCATTGAATCTTTCTGAATCATAAATTTTAATAGGCACAAAACATATGTAGCACATATATATCCATTCATCACTAAATTAATCATTCACCATTACACAATGAAATTAAGATATATATTTCATATAACCATAAAAGAGTGCCTTTTTCCCATAACAAGGATATGAAAGTATAAGCTTAAGGTTTATGACATCAAGCCCATGAGTGTGACTTAAAACAACTAATGTTGATGGCCAAACTATTGAGACAACCTAAGTAAATATTAGAGAAAACATTATTAAGTGACATAATACATGAGACAATAATTAAGCTCATCATTTTCCCCTACTTAATCCATTGTTGGTCCTCTAAAAATTGAGAAGTCCCTGATCTTCGCATGTATCCTGAAATCACCCACAATGCGCTACCCAATGCCACCCTACTCAAGACTCCAATAAAATCATTTCATCTTTTCCAAATTTTTCCACCTACAATGCTTTGCCTCTTCAGTGTTTCATTCCTCATCATATCTGCAATTATATAGTGGCCACAACAGTGTAGGTGGTTGAAAGGTCAAGGGTCACCAATCCTACTGATATACTTTAGTGTCTGTTGCATTGTTGCTCTAAATTTAAAAATGGAATGGGGTTATGCTTTCTTAAGCTCCATAGGCAAATTATTCCATCTTTGAACTATGTTTCTATGTACATCTTTCCTCTCAATTCTAAGCATTTTCTCAAATTCCCTATAAGAATATTCTCTTAAAGATAGAAATTTGTCTTTACGGTGTTCATTTGGTAAGGGGAATAACAGTTTCAAGCAATCATAATACTATTGGAGTTGATGAAAACTCAACCCTACAGCTCCCAAGAATCACCTTCATGTAAACTTGTCACAGAAAGAGAGAAGCAAAAGCTATGCAGGCCAAAAATAATAGATCGATGAAAGAGGAAACATATTGTGCAACCAATGGAGAGAAAACCCTCAATACAATAGAATCCTCAGATAATTCACTGAGTTATAATAATTACAAAGAGATCAAACCTTATAAAGGTGATCAAAACCCTAAATGGTAAAAACCTAGGTTGCATGATAATAATTAATAAAAGAATTAATTATTATATGCCTAAATTTTAGCTTAAGTAAGCCAGAGATAATAAGTGACTTGATAATTAAATCAAAATGACTTAATTAATAAGAGATATAACTTATTACTCTAACGCCCCCCTTAAAATAAACTTAGGGAGAAGCTAAAAACCTGGAAACAACTACTGAAAGCGGGAAATGGGTCCTGGCAACAAGGCCTGATCAGGTACCCAAGTACAAGAGATCTCTGTAAAGAGAGGAAAAGGAGAAAAACTAGTGGTAAAAACCCCTCTCCAAAAAGGGATAAAGACTAGTGAAGGACTGAAGAAGCCTCCAAACTAGAGAATGTCCCAGAAAATAGGAATAAAGGAAGAACATGAAGAACACCACTGAAGCATGAATCTGCAAACATTGTCAAAAAATAACTGCTGGAACCTCCACTATAATATAACATGATTAGGTAGAGAAGACTGTAATTTGCATGAGTAGCCTCAAATGACACTACTCAAATCAGGATGCAAACATTAGAACTCGAAGATACAGATGGAAAAAAACACCAAAGTCTAAAGGGTTGATCAAAATATGGAAGGATGCCTCCAAAATAGGAGTGAAAGAGTGTCTATATGGTAAATGATTCATCTCACCGAAATGCATAGGTACCTAGCCACTGCATCCACCTAGTACATAGGAACAAATAATGAATACATAGCTCAATCCATCAAACCAAGGAAGCATTAGAACCAACATGAGATACCCCCCATAATTTTGAGTAGGGAGAGGCATGACAGGTACACTAAACTAGACTACCAAGAACAACTACATGTGAAAGAACAAGGAACATGGAAAGTGCAAAAGAAAGTACAAACACGTATAAAGGATGGTTTCATGGAAGGATCACTCTCTTGACACATATCATGAGGCTAATTTTGTGGAAGGAATACTCTCTTGAAAAATGTAGATGGAAAACATCAAACCCCCCATGGCACTTAATAATGCAGTGCAAGTACAAACAAGCACAAAATGTGCAAGATCTCAAACATGCAATAGAATACTTTATCTGAGTGCATTTGCAAAAAAGAAATGTTATAGAAATAGATGTCTACAATGCTCAAGAATGGTATAAATCTATAGGAATATAAGTAATAGCTAACAAGGAGTCATCCCATGCAAGTAAAATGATCCCAGGACCTGAAACATCCAAGATATTTACTATTTTGAATAAAGAAAAAAGTTGAATAAAATATACCTAGAGTAGATTCTAGAAATGAGGCCCATACCAAAAGAAAGAGCATAGAACCATCTTTCCAATGATGTGTGGAACTCAGAAAAGTGAGCCCAGATGAGAAAGATATGGCTCTCAAAGTGAAAAAGGGAACCCTGACTTTGACTAGAAAGAAACCCTACAAGATGACAAAATTAGAAAACCAAACTTGCAAAATCAGATTGGGCTTAGAACCATCTTTGCGACGATATCTTGTTTGGCCAAAAATGCCTCTGTTTGCTCAAGATATGATAAAAAAAACAAAGAGGCATCTAATACATGAAGAATCCCAAGAAATCTTGGCTAAATCTGGTGGAGCTCTAGTAAATCTGGCGATGCCGCTAAATATGGCGGGACTGCCAAAATTTTGGCCAAAATCTGTAGAGGTACAAAGGGTCGTACAATAAAATAAATAAAAAAAATTATTCAAAATACAACTATGTCCAAATTGGACATGTCTTATATGAAAATAGGTCTTTTTGAGCCTTTTGAGTGCAACCGTGAGGTTTGTTTGAGCCCAAAGTGCTCCAAAAAAAACTCTCCCCAGATCCACAAAAAATTGAAACAAAAAACCTCTTGAAAAACACAGATCTAGAGAATAAGACCAAATCTCTCATGAAGAGAATAGATGCATGAAAAATCTAGAGCTCTGATACCATATTAGAGTTCATGAAAACTCAACCCTACACTCCCAAGAATCACCTGCATGCAAACCTATCACAGAAAGAGAGAAGAAAAAGTTATGGAGGCCAAAAATAATAGATCGGTAAAAGAGGAAACATATTGTGCAACCAATGGAGATAAAACCCTCAATAGAATATCATCCTCAGATAATTCATTGAGCTGTAATAATAACAAAGAGATCAAACCTTATAAAGGTGATCAAAACCCTAAAAGGGAAAAACCTAGGTTGCATGATAATAGTTAATAAAAGATTTAACTATTATATGCCTAAAGTCTAGCTTAAGTAAACTAGAGATAATAAGTGACTTAATAATTAAATCAAAATGATTTAATTAATAAGAGAAATAAGTTATTACTCTAAAAAATACAACACTCTAGGATTATAGGCTTCAGGTCATAAGGGCAAAAGGATATTTAGTTCCTTATCCCTATATGCCTGTGACTACTCTCTCATACTAATCTTGTTATTGACTATGACATCAGTGATTTTAAATGAATATACCCAATATAGAGAAGGGGATTCCATTCAGTGTTTAGAGGCACTACATAATTGTGTAGATAAAGCTCACAGAGTAAATTCCTAATGACTACAGGAGATGACTGGTATGCCTGGCAGAATTCATGAGGTTTCTCTAAAGAGGTATTCTTATCTTTGATTATCCTCATTAACTAAAACAAAAGGTGTTGTTCTTTAAAATATAAAGTATAAACCCTAGGTGGAGGCCTACACTCCATCTGAGGAAACATGTCTAATATAGTATCCACCTTATGCTTAATGGAATCAATGTATACCTTTTGATTATCAATTATCCTTTGCATTTTGGCCTTCTCAATTTCACATTCAGTCTGTCTATACTGCATATCTTTATAAAAATTACAAGATATTGAATGACAAGTAAGAGAGATAGGCATTTTATGTCTAAATATTCCCTTCTTTCTTACTTTCATGTCTTGTACTTGATTCTAGTTTCTCTAACCGTGACACTAGCTACAATGTTGGTGCTTCTGGATGCAACACTGGTTATTTCTCTATTTTTTCTACAATAGCTATGAGGTCATCAAGGCCTTGTGATCCCAGACCTTTTATTTTTTTCTCCTCTTCCTCTTGAATTTATGCATCTTGTTAAGCTAGAGGGGTGTCCTATCTTTCTACTTCTTTATGCAATTTGTCGTTCTCCCCAAACACATTAACCTACTCAACAGGTGTTCCTAGAGAATCTTCTTCTCTGATTTCATCTATGGCAGTTCACATTCCTCATTAGGATCCTCCATCTTTACATCAGCTATTGGTATAGGCTCATTCTTCTCAGGGCTGCTATTAACATAGGCCCTGATAAATTTCCTGAAGTGATTCAGAAGATTCAATAGGAATACTAGAAGTTGTCTCTTCACTTTTCTCTATAGCCTTTTTGCTAATCCTAGAGATTTTCCTTTGAGGGATTACCTTAGTGGTTTCAATAAATTTCTTCTTATTTGTTTTGCGTACAGACTTAGTTGCAAGAGAAGTGGTTGTAGGTGGTGTATTTTTATGTTTCCTCCACTTGGACCTCAGAGTTACAGGTTCAAGAGTATATTATTCCTCAACCTATTTAATACTTTCATCAATATTTATTTTCCTTTTTTCTTTCTTGGTAGCTACCCAAGTCCTTAGAGGTGTTTGAGATGAAGTACTAGCACTAAGTTTTTCTACAAGGAATTCTTCAACATTAGAAACTGAGGGTTTTTTGACTCATGGTCATGTGACATTCTTGTTGTAGGAAGCTCATCAATAGGGGAATCCCTAGAATATGAGGCTCCTATTGTAACTTTAGCATCTCCCTTAGGAGTAATGATTCTTTGCATGATGGTTCTACATTTTCTAGTTGAAACTCTCTAATAGCTACAAACTCTTCCTAGGTCATCTAGGATACATCTCTTAATGACCTCTCTACAAACAATTTAATTAAACCATGAGGGTAATAGAATGAATCCTATCTCTTTTCATTTCTCCAGCAATGATAGTCTTTTATTCCCTTATTAAAGGCCTAGCCCTATTAGGAGCTTAAAATGATGCCCAGTTAGGAGAAGACCCTATTAAGAGTCACCCAGTTAAGGGATTTACCTCTACCCATGTTAGGATCTTTACCCTGTTACGATTAAATTTTGTAAAGGATTTAAACCCTAATTAAAGAGTCACCTGGTTAAAGTATTTACTGATCAAGACATGTTAGGATCTACCCATTTAAGTGATTTTCTTGCAGAACCTATTATCATTCAACAAGTACAATGATCTGGGTGTAGCACTCCTCCTCTGCTTGTTCAGATCCAATTACACAGAATACTTTTGCTTCTTGCAGACAATCTTCACTCTTCACTCGACCACACCTTCACATTCACAATCTGCACTTGCATATTGCATTGATTCACATATAAATACATTACATGTCTATTAGGGAATTATTCACCTTAAAAAACATATTACATTTGAATTTCACTCATTAAAATAATTCTCGCTCGATCTTTGAACCCTAAAATGTGTTACCAATTATTAATTTCAATTTCAAGTTTGTGTCAGCCTTCAGATCCATCGCACATTTAATTTGAATCAAGAACAAACCTTTTTTAATTCTTCAACATGCTTCCAAAACTTGATTAAATATGATCTCCTTGAGCAATGAAATACAAAATCATCATTACAAAACTATTAATCCATGTCACTTTGACACCTGGATTACAAAAACATCCACTACAACCAATTGTATCATCACTTCTCAGCGATCCAACACCAACTGCTCAAACCGGTTCATACATTTTACTATCTTGCATTGAAATATCTTCTCTCAATTGAAATGGTGCCTTGCAGTACTCCAACCCTATAGTGATCATAGTATCAATAACATATCCTATTCAAGATAATGATATCATGACCACAACACTTGGATCCATACTGATTTGATAGAACAATCAAATCATTCACTGTTTGTCACTGTCTGTTCTTTTGTCTGCCATGTTGATCTTCAATCAATCATAACTTGCTTCATGTTTGTTTCCAGCATACGCGATCATACAAAATGCATCTAGAGACATCCTTTAGTCTCCAACAATGATTTCACACTCCAATTCCTACTGCAACCCAAAATTTATTTGCACAAATGCTTAGAAGCACAACAAGAACACTGTCAACAAATACAACACCAAGTTGACATCAATGACAACACAATAAATGATCTTCCTGTCAACAAAATTGTACTAATAATGTCAGTATTATCAGGTCCAATATTACTGAGAGGGGGGATGAATCAGTAATCTAAAAATTCCAACTTTTTTATTAACCATTAAAATACTTGCATCAATAAACATTCATTGCATGAAAAACTAAACAATAAGAATAATCATCCACAATCGTGTAACACAAAAACACCATTTTTTCTCTTGTGGAAACCCAATTGGGAAAAACCATGTGTGGGGATGGCACCCACTGAAATTTGCACTCTTGTGAAGTATGCTTGGTTAAGATCTTACCACTGTTAAAGATCACAATAATGCCCAGTTAAGAGCAAGACCTTGTTAGGAGTCACCTAGTCAGGAGATTTACCTCTAGCCCTGTTAGGAGCTTTACCATGTAAGGAGTAACCCAGTTAAAGGATTTAAAACCCTAATTAAAGATTCACCCTATTAAAGGATTTACAATTTAGACATCTTAGGATCTACCCAGTTAAGGGATTTAGCTTGATGAAATTGTTAGGAATCAACAATTAAAATGATCTGATAAAGTAGCACTTACTTTGCTAATAAATATCTAGATCGATCTCATTCTCTGCTACACATAGAGACGCACTTATCTTTTCTTCCTCTTCTCAATTGCACCTCTGCATCCGCGATCTACACTTGTATATTTCATCATTTTACATATTTATATAATACAAGTACATTATGGCAATTAACCACCTTAAAAAAAACTTTACAATATTTCCTGCACAATGAGAAAGCCCTAAAATATATTACAAATCTAGAACACTTTCTAACAAACTCAGGTCAGCCTCCAGATTCATCACACATTTATTTGACAAAGAAAAGTCAAATCATAACACCTTCAATTTTTTTGCACAACCTCCAATAAATTTGATCATAAATTATCACAATCACGCCAACTCATCAATCATCATCAATCAACAATATCATCGCAATCCCTCAAATACATAAAAACTCACAGCAACATGGTACATCATCACTAGTCAAGGATCTGACTGACTATTCTAAAGAACACCTTTAACTCTTTGTTGAACAACCTTATGTCACTTGAGACTTTTCCTTTTGATCATAAAAACATGATGTGGTCGCAACCAAAACCTCATGACATATCCAAGATACACATATTATGACCACAACATCTAAATCCAAACACTATTGACATAATCATCAAATCATTCTTCCTAAATACATCTTGTTCTTCCTACAACCTGTCAACCTTCAATCAATCATAACTCACTTGATACATAATATAAATCTTTTTGGTAATAGATATAACATTTAGAGACATCACTTAGTCTACATGTATGATTGCACACTCCAATTCACTCTACAACTCTAGATTTGACGTCTTGAACACACATCAGCATAATAGATATATTATCAACCAACAAACACTAAGTTAACATCAATGAAAAAATCATAAATGATCAACATATCATTAGTTAAGCATCAAACTAATACACAACTTAATTCTTCATTAGTTATGCCAACAATCTCCCCCTTTGGCATTGATGACAACACCAACAATACCAAGCAATCATCTAGATACCAAAAACAAACTACTCCCCCTTAGCCGATACATCATATTTG
Source organism: Thuja plicata (assembly GCA_018584345.1). Classification (NCBI taxonomy): domain Eukaryota; kingdom Viridiplantae; phylum Streptophyta; class Pinopsida; order Cupressales; family Cupressaceae; genus Thuja; species Thuja plicata. The sequence continues at coordinate 817,120 of MU227780.1, read as the reverse complement.
TTCTTTGATCTAAATCTTGGGTTCTCTCTTAGTTATCTCCCCTTTATTGCTTCACCTCTTGTTCATCTTGTACTCTTCTCCCCGACATTTACTCTTCTCTTCTCTATTTACTCTTCTCTTCTCAATTTACTCTTCTATTATCTTCTCCCCCTTTTACAAAAATTCCAAAGATGCAACATGAATCAAGTCTTCAACTACTACAACTATCTTCTTCTCCTTTTGACTACTCCCCCTAAGGAGTAGTCCCCTGATCATCAACCCACACTGAAAGATATGGCAATAAGTCCACTAGATTGATGCACCAACAACATCTTAGTTTTTTTCAGGCAGGGGGGTCACCCCTAGCTTACTACTAAGGTACTCAAAAGTATCCTTAGGTAATGGCTTAGTGAATATGATCTCTCCACTCATTGACATTTCAAATTCCTTCATCTCTTCAACAAAAGCCAGACTCATCTCATCATTACCTCTAAAGATTATGTCATCAACAAAAAATCTAGCTATTAACAATTTACCTCCTTCAACTTTAAGGTACACATAACTATCATCACTTGTTCTATCAAAACTAATCTGAATAAGATAGGAATGTAACCTTTCATACCATTCTCTTGGAGCTTGTTTCAGTCCACACAATGCCTTTTGTAGCTTTCATACCATGTCCTTCTCTTTTGTCAATGTAAAAATATCTAGTTGATCTATGTAAACTTCTTCCTCAATAATTTAATTCAAGAAGGATGCCTTGACATCCATTTTAAATACCTTTAACTTCTTATAAGAAGCATAAGCAAGTGGAATTCTTACCCCTTCCAATCTTACAACTAGAGAAAAAGTCTCTTCATAATCTAGTACTTCTTCATGAACATAGCCTTTGCATACAAGCCTTGCCTTATTTCTGATCACCTCTCCATCTTCATTCAGTTTATTCCTAAAAACCCATTTTGTACTGATCATAATTTTGTCTTCAGGTCTAGGAACAAGTGCCCATGTATCATCCTTCTCAATTTGATCAATTTCTTCCTCCATGGTGCTTACTCAATCATCATCCTTGATTTTTTCCTTCACTATCTTAGGATCATACTTAGAAATCAAACATGTACTTTCTCTAAGATTTGTTCTAGTTAGAACACCTACATTCTTGTCTCCTAAAATCTGATTTGCAGAGTGAATCAACTTCACATAGCTAGGTATCACCGCTTCAAGTCTTGGATCTTCTTCTTGTGATGGTTGGATCACTTCTCTCATTGTTTTGATTTGTTGGTCTAGCCACTTCTGATTCAATATACACAATCTGTCGATCATCCTCTATCATTTTCTTGCTTGAATCACCAGATTTTTTAGGGTATTCATCCACCTTTACATTAGCACTTTTAATCATCTTGTTAGTTCTTTAATTGAAACACTTATATGCTTTACTCTTAGTAGAATAACCCAAAAAAATGCCTTCATTTCTCTTAGGATCAAACTTGCATATGACATCATCCCTCTTAATGTAGCATCTACTACCAAAGACTTTGAAATAATTAACATTAGGTGAGTGACCATACCATGGTTCATAGGGAATCTTATATGTTCCTTTCTTTACTTGCACCCTGTTCAACGTATAAACAATAATACTAATGCTTCTCTCCAATACATCTTTGGTACATCTCCTTGAATCAACATAGTCCTATTAGCATCCACTATGGTTATGTTCCTTCTTTCTACAACACTGTTCTGTTGTGGAGTCCTTGGTGTATATATTTTTCTCTTGATTCTATTGTCTTCACAATACTTAAAACATTTTGCAGAAGTAAACTCACCTCCTCTATGAGACCTTAAACATATCAAACTCTTATCTGATTCCTTCTCAACCAATTCTCTGAATACTTTGAATTTATGGAATGCATCAGACTTCTCCTTCAAGAAATTCACCCACATCATTCTAGAATAGTCACCAATAAACAGTATGAAATATCTTTCACCTTGATAACTCTTTTGTCTCATAAGCCCAAAAAGATGAGTATGCACCAAATAAAGTATACTTTTAGATGAAAAAGATTTTCTTTTGAAATTAGTACTAGTTAAATTACCCAACTGACACTCTTTAGACTTCAAGTTGTCTAGTTTGACTAATTGAGGCAATCCTCTAACTACAATAGTCTTACTCACTTTGATCAAACTATCAAAGTATACATGACAAAACCTTCTATTCCATAATCAACTATCTTCAACTTTTGTAACGAAACAATTGTTCACAGTTGTATTTAGATGGAATAAATTACCTCTAGTTTTCCTACCAGTAGCAATCTCATCACCAGATCTTCCAATTATTTTGCATACTCCTCCTTTGAATTCCAATCTATAACCTTTGTCAGTCAACTGACCCACACTTGACAAATTGTGTGTTAGACCATCCACATAATAGACATCATCAGTATCACTCTTTCAATTCAAATAAATAGTGCCTTTACCTTTAACTAAACAAAGTGTACTATTACCAAATCTTACCACACCACCATCAAACTCATCAAGTTTAATAAACTTACTCTTATCACCATTCATGTGATTTGAGCACCCACTATCTATAATCCAATCATTATTCTATCTTATGTGAGAAACCAGTGCCTTTTCTCCTTCTGAAGGATCTTCTTTGACTGCAATAAAGAAAAACTCATCTTCTTCATTATCTCCTAATTCTTCATCAGTAAATCCTTCATCCACTGCAACAAAGCATTGTTTCTTCTCTTTTACTTAAAATCTTCTAAAATTATCCTTTTTTCACCATTAGGACATCTATTAACAATATGTCCAATATTATTAACAGAGAAACATTTCAGTGGAATTGTACCTTTGTACTTACCAATCCCTTTAGGAAACCTCTTTGCTAATAGAGATTCAAACTCTCCTTGTTTCCTTTCCTCTTCCAAGAAAGCTTAAATTTCTCTGGCATTACTTGACATGTGTTCAGTATCATGACTTGTTTCCTTACCTTTCCTTATTGGTAAATTAGACATTGATGCCTTGAAAGCAACTTCAACTCTTGGAATATTGTTATCATAGTTACTCAGCTCAAATGCAATAAGATTACCAATCAATCCATCTATAATAATATTGTCAAATGTTCTCAACTCATTTATAGAAGACATTCTAATTTCATAAGAAAGCAATAAAGTTCTTAACATTTTACTTACCACAGTATCTTCCTCAATAGTTCCACCAGCACCTCTAATAGCACCAACCACTTCTTTTATTCTTGGTCCATATTGTGCAATATTCTCTCCTTCTACCATCTTCATGTCATCATATTTTCCTCTAAGACTGTCTTCCTTATATTTCTTCACATGAATATCTCCACCATATATAAGTTTCAACTTTTCCCATAAATCATAGGCAATCTCTAGTTTATGAACATCAACATATTCAATATCAGATAGGGTACTGAAAATGGATTCATGTGCTTGAGTATATTCCTATTTTTCCTTCAATTCATCTGTAGTGAGAGTTCCAACAATGGTGATATACATTTTTGTGACATGTATCCATTATTGTGGTCCCATACCCTTTCGGTATAATTTCATTCTATCACACCATACTAAGTAGTTGTCTTTAGAAAACTTGGGAGGCTCCTTCCTTATCATTTGATCGTTTCCTCAAGTTTTTAGGCTTACCACAAAGAGGACCTAGGATCTGATACCAATTGTTAGTATTATCGGGTCCAAGATTAATGAGAGGGGGGTGAATCAATAATCTAACAATTCCAACTTTTCTTTAACCATTCAACCACTTGCATCAATAAAAATAAATTGCATGAAAAACTAAACAATAAGAATAATCATCCACAATCATGCAACACAAAATACCAATTTTTTTCTCATGGAAACCCAACTGGGGAAAATCACATGTTGGGATAGAACCCACTAAAATATACACTCTTCTGAAGTATGCATGGTTAAGAGAAAGACCCTGTTAGGAGTCACCTGGTCAAGGGATTTACCTCTAGCCCTGTTAGGATCTTTACCCTATTAGGATTAACCTAGTTAAAGGATTTCAAACCCTAATTAAAGAGACACCATGGTAAAGGAGTTACAATTCAGACATGTTAGGATCTACCTGGTTAAGGGATTTAGCTTGATGAAGCTATTAGGAATAAACAAGTAAAATGATCTAAGAAAGTAGCACTTACTTTGCTAATACAAATCTAGTTCAAACTCAATCTCTGCTACACATCGAGACAATCTTCTCTCTTCTGACTTCTCTCTCAATCGCACCTCTGCATCCATGATCTATATTTGTCTATTTCATCATTTTTCATATTTATACAATACAAGTACATTAGGGAAAATAACCTCCTTACAAAACATTTTACATTCTTTCCCACTCAATGAGGAATCCCTAAAACATATTACAAATCTATAACACTTTCTAACAAACTCACGTCACCCTCTAGATTCATCACACATTGGTTTGACTTTGAGAAAATTCAAACCATAACACCTTCAATTTTCTTGCACAACCTCCAATAAATCCTATCATAAATGATCAAAAACATGTCAACTCATCAATCCTCATCAATCAAAAACATCACCATGATCCTTGGAACACATAAACACTCACAGCAACACAGTGCATCATCAATGGTCAAGGATCTGACCGATTGTTCTAAAGAACACCTTTAACTCTTTGTTGAACAACCTTTTGTCACTTGAAACTTTTCCTTTCGATCATCCAAAACATTATGCAATCACAACCAAAACCTCATGACATATCCAAGATACACATATTACCACCACAACATCTGAATCCAAACATTGTTGACAAAGTCATCAAATCATCCTTCTTGCCTACATCTTGTTCTTTATTTAACCTGTCAACCTTAAATCTATCATAACTCACTCAATACATAAAATAAATATTTTTGGTCATAGATATAGAATCTAGAGACATCACTTAGTCTTCATGTATGATCGTACACTCCAATTATTTCTACAACTCTGGATTTAACCTCTTGAACACACATTAGCATAACAGATATACTGTCAACCAACAAACACTAAGTTAACATTAATGACAATATCGTAACTGATCAACCTATGATCATTTTAGCATCAAACTCATACACAACTTAACTCTTCATCACTTATGCCAACAAATCAACAATCAACAATCTCTGTGTCAATTATTCCAACAATGTTGATGTCATCCGACTTAAAGTACGGTGGAATTATTCACTAAAGTGGAGTTTGAGTACAAATGGAAGATAGGTGGCATGATTGGTGGCTACATTTTTTATGAAGAACATGTACATCCATAGGATGTGGAGGTATTTATTATGATTTCATGCAAAAAGAGAGTTAGAGGGATGATGTAGCATGAAGTCTTCTGACTTATGTTGTAGGAACCTCAATATCCTTTTGACTTTTAAATTGTTGTATGAACTCTTGTTTGGTGGCAAGCTTGTGATATAATTTGAGTCGATAACCAGTCACCAGTAATTTGAACCTTACATGATCAATTGTTGACAACTGTACTACACCATTATTACATACCTCAATTATTTCATATGATCCTAACCATCTAGTCTACAACTTGCCCATGTTATCTTTATATCTGGAATATGTTGGAATTTGGTGAAGATGGTCTATGTTTTTATCATAGTGTTGTAATAAGGTGTTTTCATTTCTAGAAACATTATGTATTAGAGATGAGAGATCAGTTGTACTGATTGTGATGGAGATTCAATTGAAGAATTCACTAAGTGTATGGTCAATCAGGTCAAGAACAGTGAACGACACTCAAACAATTGAATCTAAATCTGGAGATCAAGTTAAGATGTGTGATCATGTAGTTATCATCTATAGAGGTATATCTACCTATGTCTATGATCACATTAGTTAGTTTGAATAATTGGTTGAGTTATTGAATATTCAAGTGACACTAGCAGGAAGAATAGAGGATAGTCAGAACAAGTTTGATTTGATTGGTTTACTGATCAGTTTAACATTAGTTAATGATTATTTGCAACCTGGTTTATGTTATATTGACTTTATTTGGTTGACCAATGTGTTTTGGTGGAAATGGATTTAAATTTGAGGTTGGTGGGTAAAACATTTTAGGTTAAAGGGTGTCTTGTATAACTTGTTATAAAAGAAGGATGAAATTATGATTTAGGGCTACAGTTTTAGACGTTATGATTGGAGTTGATGATTGTTTGGATTTGGTTGATGTCTAAGGATCAGAGATGAAGTGGACATATCAAAAAAAAAGGTCATATCCAGATGATACATTCTCAATTCTATCTCAAGGAAAGCCTTAACAGGTTTGAAAGTTAAAACCCTTTAACAAGGTCACTCCTAACAGAGTGGGAAGGATCTTAAAAGGATCTGAAGTGTAAAATCCTCTAACTAGGTAAATATTAGAAGGAGTTTGAAATATCTTAACATATTATTCTTTAACAGGACTTGTTATCTTCTAACCAGGCTAAAATACTCTTAACCGGGTATACCCCTAACATAGTGATTATAACAACTCCTAACAGGGTAAATTTCTTGGTGCACTAGTGAAATTTATGGATACCATTCTACATGTGGTCTTCTCACTCTAACAAGGGTTTCCATGGGAAAATCTTGTGTGTTGTGTCTATTTGATGTGAATGGTTTATGTGTTAATTTTCTATATGTTATTTGCTTTTTCATATTGGATCTTGTGGAAGATATTTAAGTTTTGTTTCATATTTTTGGGTGAACTGATTCACCATCCCCCTCTTAGTTCCTTTGAACACTAACAATTGGTATTAGAGCCAAGCTCCCTTGAGTAATCCTAATAGCTTGGGTAGGAACCTTAAGGCAGATATGGAGGGTTTGTTGAAGAATAAAAGGCAACTCCAAGAAGTTGAAATGCTCATTAATGAGTTGAAGAATCAATTGAAGCAGTCAAGAACTAAAAGACAAGAACTGGTCAAACAACTATGTGAGATTCAAGATTACATTGATAGATTGTGTGAACAAAGTGGATCTGATAAATCAAAATCAGCCTTAGAATCCATTACTATGGAGATTGAAAAGTTGAAAGAGGATAAGAAAAATCTCAAAAGAGAAATGGAAACCCACTCAATCAGAATGAGTGAAGAATTGAAAGGAAGAAGATCTGTAGTAGAGACAAGGAAAGTTGCTAAACATACCCTAAAAGCCAAAGATGAAACCCTAGAGGCTAAAATGGAAAAAAAAATAGATCTAAATAAGAAGTTTCTACAATGCATGAACATTTACATGATATAAATGAAGGACTTCATGAATGCCTAAGAATGAATGAAGATCTGAGAAATGAGAATGAGAAACTAACAGGAGAGTTGAAGAATGCTAATGATATACTGAATAAATTCAATGAGTATTACAAATATATGTAGAAGTAGGTCTGGTAATAGATCTACCACTTTTGATGGATATTTCTACAACTGCAATAAGTATGGTCATATTGCTTATGATTGTAGATCTAGATCCAGTAGTAGATCTAGTAGCTTTGATGGTTACTGTTATAATTGCAATAAATGTGGTCGTGAATCTCATCAGTGTAGGACAAGATTGAACAATCAAAGGTTGCCAATGAACCAAAAAAGACTTTATCAAAAAGAGAGGAAAATGAATGTAACTTGCTCAGTTTGTGCTAACTATGGATACTTAGCTGTGAATTATAGAATGAGGACTGCAAGAGATAATGATAGACCTTGGAAGTCAAATGGTATGGCATGTTTTCTTTGTCATATGATTGGACATTTAGCAAGGAATTGTAGTTCAAGGAACCAATTTGTAAATTAGTCAAGCAATCAGAAAGGGAATCATATTGTGAATGTAGAAGAAGTTGGGAATGAGATGAAAAAAGTTTGGAAGAATAAAGAAGACACTCAATCGTCAGAGCAATCCACATCTCCATTGGGTGTGGAGAATTCATCATGAAACTAAACTATCATATGGCTTAGGGGGAGCAATCATTGTTGAATCCATCTTTTGGACCCCTTTAAGGTGTGTGATAAGATCTATCAGTATATTAAGATGCATTAAGGATTTATGGAATGTATTATGAAGTTTTAAATGAAATTTATGATGTGTTGATCAATGGTGAAAGAGTCAGCTCAACCGATAAGTGCATTTATTGCATGTGTAAGAAGGTAGATAAAAAGTTATTTTTGGATTTCAATCCCACCTTGCACATTGTGTAAGCTTGTAAAATTAAAGGTGCATTGTTGGAAGTGTTTTTTGTGATTTAGAGGCAATAAAAGATTGTGTGTGTTGATCAACAAGAGAAAATTTATCGGGAGTCGTTGTGTTCATCAAAAGAAGCCCTAGTCTCCAAATTATTTAAGGTATTTATCATATGACTATTTACATTGTTGTAAATTTGAGATGGCTACACCAAATTTGATAGATATAACAAAGAAACCATGACTGGTATTTAAGTTACATCTTTTTAAGTCTCTAGAAATGATCCAGCGGGTGCATTATCTAGCATGTCCTACAGATTTTTACATGTAGAAGATGTAAGAGCTTCCATTTATTGAAAACTAGAAGATTTAGGGTCAAATGTAACTCATTACCAGTATAATGAAATGTGTGATGATAACATGGTGCTAAAGGAAGAGCACAAATGGATAGAAGAGAAATGTTTTCATTATGCAAACAGCTATCTCAATGAGTTTAAGGAAGACCAGGTTAGGTTTGTCTTGAGAATAATCCATGACCAGTTCATGTGGCTAGATAGACCACATAAAATCACAAAGGAGGTCATTCATGTTGTTACTGACCTATGCTCAAGTGGAAGTGTACCTATTCTTTGCACCATTCCAAAGGAAGAAGTAATTAGATAGAAAAAGTCAAGATAGGATGGTTTTGCAATGACTTTTAATGATATAATTGACAAAGAGGTGAAGTATGTTGCTATCGTTATTGGTAACAAAGTTTATCAGTCTAGCAGGTTGAGTAGCATACCTGGTGGTTCTATTCATACAATGCATATAATAATGAAGAAGAATGAAGACTATGATTAAATGAAGTCATGAGGGAACAATTGATGGTGAACCTGGAGAAGATAAAGAAAGATAAAAGTTAGAAATTCAAATATGGCCAGGTAATCATGCATTTATTATTCTATTTTCATAACATGTTTCCTAGAATAGGGAATATCAATTGGATCAATGATTCTCCAGTATTCATTCATATTAAAAATTGAATTTAGTTGTTGGTTAATGGATTCACAAGCACAGTTTGGGGTTACTTGAAATATTTTCAAAAGAAAATGCATGAGAGAGAGAGAGAGAGAACTCCATCTACTTTTGTAGAGAATTACAAGGACAATATATGTTTTATGGTTGACACTGATATATGTACGATGGAATTATTTGATCTTAGAACTTCATGGGTAATGCCCATGGGATATGAAGTGGAAGGAGATATACTATCTTTGTATGCAGACAACCAATTTGGAACTTATGAATAAAAATATATCAAAGTTTACTGTGAGTTATTGAAACCTATAATTGAAAGGAGAGTAAGGAAATACATTGACACATTCATGATGAAGAAAGGATTCACTAAAGAAAATTTGGAGAATATTAGAAAAAAAACATGTTGCAGAACAAGTTGGTACATCTAAAGCAATAGAAGTGGGTGCAACCAGTAGTGCCCCAAACGGTAGATAGACCAAAATATCCACTCAATTAAAGAAGGAGTAACCTTATCCTCCTTTTATTACAAAGAAGAAACCTACAGTAAGTGCTGTAACCACCTAATTTCGGTCTGTCACAATTGTAGACCCTATTTGCCCTAAGTGTGATCATACCCTCGAGTTATGTCCAAACGACCCTGTTACTGCTTGGCATAATTCTTTTAATCAATTTAATGTCCTAGGTGATTTTTATCACTGATTTAT
>MU227780.1:796616-807123 GCA_018584345.1 Thuja plicata | reverse complement strand
ATGTCTCTCCCATGCCTTATTAATGCCCTAGGCATTAATAGCTCTTACATATTCATTTATTGGGCCTCCTAGCTCATAAATGAACCTTGTCCCCCCCTCTCTCTCCCATTCTTCTATAAATAGAAGCTTGTTTTGAGAGCAAATAGGCCTTCATTAGAGATCAAAATTGCATTGTTATGCTGCCATTTTCATGCTAGGATTACATGCTATTTCATTACATACTAATTGTTAGTGCTATTTCATCTTTTTAGTGTAAATGCATGCTTATTTCATCATATAGCTTGTTTCAATTCAAATCCTTCATGCTAGGTTGTATTGGTCACTGATTCACCAACATATTCTGAGGGCTGATATGTTGTTGGTCACACTCCTCTTAGGTTAGAAGGCAATAGATTGATTTTAGCGGGTTTCCCATGCTTTTCATGTTTTTCACTAACCCCATGTTGCTAATATAATGATTTATTGAAGTGTTTGTGTTGATCTGACAGGTACCCAAATACACACACACAAGTGCAAATCCAAAGGAAACTAAAGTAAAGGAGACTCATAGCACTGCTAAGGTGACAAGGAAGAGGAAGAAGGAACATGCTCAAAGAAAGAAGAAAGGATCACATGAAGAGAGCGGGGATATTAAATCAAAAAGTAAGAAAAAGGAAAGAAATCAAAAGTAGTAGGTGCCCCAACCACTAATTTTGTTAAAGGTAAATCTGATAAAATTGATTTTGGAAAGTTTATATATGTTTAAAACATAGTGTTTAAAGTGAAGAGTCGCGGTGTGTTAGTTAGAGTCAAAAAAAAATTTGATAAGGTGAATGAGCAAGGCAAAAGATTGATGGAAGATGTTGTATTTTTTAGTATGCATATATTACACTAAACATCTATGGAAATGCAAGGTTAAATCATTGCAACTTTTTATGATTTAATTGATGCTAGGTGGAAGCATGTACTTTAAGAGATAGAGAGTTGGTCAAACATTCTTTGTTGAGTTAATGCCTGATTCTACTATAGAAGAGATAGGGAACAAATTTAAAGAGGTAAGACCTCTACTCATGACAAGAACTAGAGCTACAAGGTTGATTATTGGATAATTTCAATCGATGCGGGATGAAACTTAGGATATCTTTAGAGAAAAATTAGGTTAGAGGAAATACACAAGTGGAACAACTCCTATGAATTTTGTTGAGGAGACAAAAAAAGAGAAGGATGAACCAGTGGTCATAAAAACTACAAAATGTTTCAAGATTGATAATGTGCAAGTTACAGTTGACTAAATTGGAATTACAACATATGTTCTTGTCGTGGAGGTACTGAATGAACCATTGGACACTTAAGAACCATGGAAAGAGACCGAAATGCAACAGAGGATGATATAGTGAGCACAGGTACTGATCAAGGTAAGACTGATAATATTCAAGGACACTACAAATGTGCAATCACAAGAGAAGGAAAAGGAAAATGAAGATATAGAAGTTAATATCACAAGGAAACATGTATAAGAAGAACAAATTGTTGAAAAGAATCAAAGTTCAGATAAGGTCACACCTCCAACAAAGTCTGAGATACAAATTGATGAGGATTTAGAACTTAAAGGACAGATTGATTTTAGTGCAATGAGCCCTGAGGAGATGATCAACATTATTTTTTTAATTAAGTCAAAGGAAAAGAAAAAGATGATGGAACAAGATGCTCAGGTAATTGTTACTTTACTAAACCATTATTAAATACCTCAATTATTTCATATGTGCCTAACCATCTAGTCTACAACTCCCATGCTATCTTTATATCTGGAATCTGTTGGAATTTGGTGAAGATGATATGTATTTTGATCATAGTATTGTATTGAGGTGTTTTCATTATTGGAAACATGATTTATTGGAGATGATAGATTATTTGTACCAATGGTGATGGAGGTTGAATTGAAGAACTGACTACGTGTACAGTTAATCGGGTAAAGAATAGTGAGTGACACTCAGGCGATTGAATTTTGATATGGAGATCGATTTAAGGTGTGTGATCATGAATTTATCATCTACAAAGATATATCTACCTATGTCTATGATTACATCAGTCAGTTTGAATAATTGGTCGAGTTATTGAATATTCAAGTGACACAGGCAGCAAGAACAAGTGACAATCAAAAGAAGTTTGATTTGATCAGTTTACCGATCAGTTTAATGTTAGTTAATGATCATTTGAAACCCAATTTATGTTATATTGTATTTATTGGGTTGACCAATATGTTTTGGCAGGATCATATTTAAATTTTAGGTTGGTGGGTAAGACATTTTACGTTAAAGAGAAACTTGTATAACTTGTTATAAAAGAAGGATGAAATTTTAATGTAGGGTTATAGTTTTAGATGTTATGATTGGAGTTGATGATTGTTTAGATTTGGTTGATGTCTAAGCTGATGAAGTGATCAAAGATGAAGAGGATCTAGTAGACACAAAGGTCATATTCAGATCAGACATTCTTGAGTCTATCTCAAGGCAAGCCTTCATAGGTTTTCAAGTTTAAACCCTTTAACAAGGTTACTCCTAACAGGGTGGGAAGGATCTTAACAGGATCTGAAGTATAAAATCCTCTAACTAGGTAACTCTTAGAAGGAGTTTGAAATCACTTAATAGAGTATTCTTTAACAAGACTTGCTATCTTCCAACTAGGCTAAAATAATCTTAACCAAGTATATCCCTAACAAGGTGATTGTAACAGCTCCTAACAGGGAAAATTTCTTGTTGCACTAGTGAAATTTTTGGATACCATTCCACACATGGTTTTCTCCCTCTAACAAGGGTTTCCACATGAAAATCTTGTGTGTTGTATCTATTTTATGTGAATGGTTTATGTGTTAAGTTTCTATGTGATATTTGCTTTTGCATGTTGGATCTTGTGGAATATATTTAAGTTTTGTTTCAAAGTTGTGGGTGCACTAATTCACCCCCCCTCCTCTTAGTTCATTTTAACACTAAAAAAATCATATAGAAAGGCCCAATCTCCAGGGAATTGTCCTTTATATGCTTATCATTTCATTTCTTTCTTTGGTTTTGCACTAAACTTGCTTGTTGTGGGGTTGAATTTATTATTTCATCCAAGGTGTTGAGCTACAAGATGTTGGAATTGGATTCTATTTTAGTTTTTGGCATTCATGTTTTTCATTGATGTCAACATATGTTTCTGATGAAGACAGACATATTGGTTATCACTGGTACATGGATGACTGACAGAAGTGTACGGACTCTGTATGAATGTTTCTGAGCATGAAAAGATGGATATGTATACAAGGATGAGCTTTGATCTTATATCTAAGGTCACTTGAGCTTATGTTTTTGTTTGTTTAAGTTAAAACAATTTTGGTAAAGATTGTTTGTAGAACAGTGACATTGAACTGTGACAGAGTTAGTCTCTGAGTTTTAAGGATAACTTAGGTGCCAGCGCGATTCATGTTATGAAATCTTTGGGAATGTCTGGAGACATGTTGAGGAATTTTATTTATGACTCTTGGGTCGTAAGACTCTTGGTGATGTCAGTTGTGGCGTGTGTTATGGAGAAGACTTATTTGGAGTTGACTTTAGAGATGTAGTGTGTATTATGGATAGCGAGCATGGATTATGGATCTTGGATTATATTTGATAAATTATAATTAATTTTTACTTTTTATAGGTACCGTTTGTATCTTAGAAAGGGTTTATGTAAGTATTTTTGCATTGGGGAAGTCTTAATTGGCCGGCCTAATTACTTATTGTAAACTTGTATAAAGGAAAGTTGTTTTCTTTGGTTGAGAGTGTGGAATGATACAATGAAGTGTGGAATGAGACAACGAACTATGGAATGAGATAGCTTGTATTTGCAAAGTTTGTTAAAATGTAGATCAGAGGCTGTGATTGAAGAACTTCATTGGAATTGTTTAAGAAAATTTATTTTTATCAGTAAATTCATTGGATTGTATATCTTTTATACATCTATATTTCAGAAATTATGTCCTGGAGGTGGATTTAACATTCTTTAGGCAGTGAGCCTATTGTTTCTCTTGACTCCTAATAGGGTATGTCCTTTAACTAGGGTTGTGTACTATATGTAATAATCAGCTCCTTACAGGGATAAATCTCCTAATAGGGATACAATACTTTTAGCGCATTATTTGTGGGTGCTAATTCCCACTGGGGTTTCTCCCTGAGCAAGGTTTCCTCGATAATAAATGGTTGTGTTATGGTGTTCTTTTTAATGTGTTTAGAATTGCATTTATCTTTTGATTGTTAAAGATTAAAGTATAAAATTTTGCAAACACCTGATTCAGCGCCCCCCCTCTCAATTGTTCTTGTGGACTATTATTGCTAACAATTGGTATTAGAGCTTCTGGTCCTTAGAGAGAAAGCTTAACAACTTGAGGTGATCCTGAAGATGGTGTACTATAGGAAGGATATTCTGAAGTTTGATCCTAAAAAATTTGACAGTTGGAAAAACAAGATGAGAACTCATTTTCTATGTTTGGGAATTAACTACTGGATTATTACAAAGAAAGATGAGCCAATCAAGACTAAAGATGAATTGGATAAAGTTACTGATAAGGAAAAGAAGTTATTTTCTTGTAACATGGTTGAAAGAGAAGCACTTATTAGTGCATTCTTTGAAGGTGAATTCACAAAGGTTAAAGATTTGGATTCTGCACATAAAATTTGGTCAAGATTAGAAGCACTATATGAAGGAGATAAGTTTACTAAGTAGGAAAAGTTATAGAAGTGGAAGACAAGGATGGAAATTTAGAAAATGAGGATTGATGAGAAGTTTTAGATTCATGAAATAATATATGACTATAGCCAAACTTCAAAGAACGTGGAGGTTACTGAAAATCAAGAAGAACATTTTAAGATTCATCATGACATCGAGGTATGTCTAAATGATTCAAATGATTCTGCAACTATCTTGAAAATTAAATTATTGGCAATGCAAGCAAAGGCATGATTACAAGATCTAGATTAAGAGATGAGATTTGTTTGATTTCTCAAGCTGAACCAAAAACTAATGATGATTCATGTAGAGATGAATCTTGGACTAAAGCAATGTAGGAAGAATTGGACCAGATAAAGAAAAATAACACTTGGGAATTGGTTCCTAGTGTAGAGGTCCTGCCGGTGCAAAGGTATAAGAATGTTATAGGGACTAAATGGGTTTTCAGAAAAAAAATTAATGAAGAAGGAATGGTTGTAAGAAATAAGGAAAGATCGGTTTGTAAAGGCTATGTTGGAGCTTTTTCTTGCAACGCTCAATCCTAAAAGAGAAAATGGGAACTAGGCCTAGGGATCTTAATGTAATTCACAAATCTGCATCATCAACAAATTAAGGACAGGAAAATCCAACATTGATAAGGCATACCAACCTTCTTCACTTTGATTTCCACACACTCAGGAGGGTTTTCCAAATAACATAGATCTACATATATAATAAACCTCTTTCTAAAAAACACTATGCAGATATGCAACTGTGGATAATTCTCAGACTTGTAGTTGATGGGCATTTAAAACTCTACCAATCTTATGCCAACTCCCACCTACATCAAGTGTGTTGAGAACTAGATCAGACCAGTCCTACACTAATCAACATAAAACTAAAATGATCTGAATATGATTTGAGATTTCTTCTAAAAATACTTCATATCCATAAACCAGTGCCTTATCCATTGGGCTACAGAGTCAAACATATAACCATATTAGAAATCCACATGAACAACAAGCTCAACCAACCATCTTTGAATATGTTACTGCCTTGCACCAAAAAACCTACTTATATCATCACAAAGCTCTACTTATGAAATCCAATTCAGTATTCAGACTTACTAATACTTTCTCTCATAATTTAACTCTTCCCTTAGAAGAGGCCCACGAACATGTATTAGAAAACACACAAAATATGTGCAAACAAATTCCAATATCCTTAATATTCAAATTTTTATAAGTCTGAATACAGTCACTTGAGACCATTATTGTTTCAGACAAATAAACTTAGCCCTTTCCTAGAAAGAGATCAATGTTGGAACAACACAACCACAAAGCGATGAGATTAATTGAGATACTTGATACCTTCAATTCAAAGAGTCTAAATGCACATAAATGGAGACAAAACAATGATGACAGCAGTTAACCTAAACTAAATGGTCTACCATTGTTCATAAAAGAAAACTATTACAATAACATACTACATCTGTAACCTACAACTGAGTACATGTTATTTATAATGGAACTGAAGAACAATTTTCAAAACTGGAACCTAAAAATTAGAACCCCTTGGACCCCAAAAAATTGGAACCCTTCCAAAATGAAGAATAAAAGAATATATAAAAGGAGAAGAAACCTAAAAATGATCACAAACTAACACCTATCTCCTCCCTAAAAAAAAATTGATTCTGCAAAATATCTTCCCCTCTTCAAAAGACCAAAATCTGATTTGATTTTCATGCATCCTCTTAAAAAACTCAATTTATTTGTTACTTTGCTTTGCACCCTAAAATTTGGAAAATCTTCTTGTGAATGCACATTTCTTACATTTGAAATAATAATATTTCAACAATACTTGTTCACTTTTTGCTATACCTGTGAATATTTAAAATAATTTTCTGTGCAAACTTTAAAGATATAAAAATAAATGTAAAGTCATAAATCTACACCTAACTTTATTATTTTGCATTTTATTAATCCTTCCATTGTCCTACCACATGTCACACCCTAATTGATCCATAATCCACCTAAACACCATCGCACATCTCATCTAATCCTGCTTGTCTTGTCAGCCTGTCATGTGTCAATCAGGCATGATCCCGCGATGGTATCTTTCGAGCAACTTTTGGTTCAAGGCATCACACCTACCATTTGATCTTGCCTCGAGATTTGTGTCTATTTGAGATCCTTCTCCATGAATGTGCCACATCACCTTCCACCTCACACTCCATCTAGGTATGGGCCCACAAAATTATCTTACCAACCGTCGGTCATCACACCTTCCCACTGGGCACGGTCACCAAAACCCCTTTTCTTTTCTTCATATTAAAATGCATGCACTTCCATTTAAAATGCTTTGAAAATTCCATTCACCACAAATGTGGGATAAAGGTCTCATAGCTTTTAAAACATTATCCCATGCACCTCTACCACATGTTCATTAGGCGTGATCTCGTGATGGTAACTACCGAGCACCTTCTAGATCGCGGGATCATGCTTGTTGTTCGATCTCTCCTCAGGATTCTTTTTCATCTGAGGTTTCTTATGACCTAGGCGCGGGCCCAAAAAATATTTATTACTCTCCCAGTTCATCACATCCTTCCAACTGGGCGTAATCACCAAGGCCTTTTCTCTTTATTCATTTTACATATAGTGTGTTTTCATATAAAAAAACTTCAAAACTTCGTCCCTGAATGCATGTGGGATACAGCCCAATGGTCTGTTTACAAACTTGTTGCACGCACTTCCATATTATACATTTTCTAATGCTTTGAGGGATGTCCATACTCTATTTTACAACTTCCGTGCTTGGCACAGGCTAGGAGAACACTGGATTTACACTAGTCAATGTGCATTTGCTTGCAAGTTTCCAAAGTGCCTTTACCAAATGTGCAACCCGTTTACCTCCACTACTTCTATGGTTAGCGACATTATGGATATCCATACCTTTTTAAAACTATCTTTACACCTGCCCATTGTAATTGCTTTGAAAGCCTCCACCGCCCCTTCAAACAACTCTGGCGCGCAGGCAGGAAGAGTGTTGACTTTAGACCAGCAAATTGCATTTGCTAGAATTTTTTTACATTTTTCATTTACTAGTGCTTTGATGGATGTTCAAACCATTTTAAAGTTGCCTCCAGTGTTGGTGTGGGCTGGGAAAACTTTGGCTTTACACCTGCCAATGTGCATTTGCTAGAAATCTTCCAAAACCATTCAAAAATCTATTTATGCAAGTTTGTGATCATGGAGTAATTTCCTAAGACCACAATTCATAGAGGCATTTGTTCAAAACAATTCATGAGTTGTATGTATGCTTTGATGGGCGTCCATGCCCTGTTCTCCAACTCACACGCTGATATCAATATTTGTGGCTTCAAATTTATCGATGCCCTGCAAAATGGACTTGGCACGTACACTTCACCTTGCAACACCAAATTTGGACTTCACACCCTTAAATTGCATTTGTATTTTATAGTTTCACCAAATCCATTTTGATCAAATCTTCCTTATCAGATGACCATTAGTTGTTCAAAAATCTCATTGCATTAGGAGCGGGAAGGATCCCAACAAAGGTTGGGGAGTCACATTTTACACTGGACAAATGCATTGACTTGAATTTTCTAAAGCCTTTTCATAAATCCATTTTGCAGACCCTGCAACCATATTTTGCAATCTAGAGGTTTCTTTATAAAAGATTTGGACAAAAGTAGTCGATCATGCTTTACCTGTGCATCCATATTTCACATATATATTTGCCAAGAATTTCCATTTTTTTTATCGAGATCCCTACCATGTTACCAAGCTTCCATTATCTAACCAAAAGGTCCATTTTATGTTTTTGGTGTGATCGATATCCCACGAGAACACAGTGTTTTGGAGATTTTATCAATCGATCTCGTGCCTGGACTTTGTTTATGTGGCAGAAGTCATCCATTATTCCCTTCTTCCCTTTTAATTATTAGAAATATTTTTATCTTGAAACATTTTCCACTTCTTCCACTTACTAGAGTGAAAAAATGCTAACTAGGTGGCAACTAAAGAAAACTTCCAACATCTATGTATTGTGTCCCAAAATATGCAAACTCGTCTCTGCAACAGGCTTTAAAAACTCATCGAATGATCACCTTGGGACATACAAATTGAAATATATACTCATCTCCAGCATGTAAGCACACATGCCAAACAAATTTTAATGAATCCCTCAAACTTGTGAGATGTTCATGTTCAAAGCTGGCTACTTTGACATTTCTGCCAATGGACATATTTGAGCTCTTCTAGAAACCCACTTAATCACTTTCTTGTAAAATATCAAACTCTATGATTAGAAACTGCCACCAGGTACAAGCACTCAAATAGGTACAAAAAAAAGTTTCCAAAAGGGTTTTTCCCAATTCAAATATGGGTGCAAGTTATCATTGACTGAACTTGGTCATACTGAAACACTGTGACAAATGCATATATACAAATAGAACAACCTACCTCTGGAATCATCTTGTAAAAAATAGCAAATCAACTTCTGGATCCTTGAAACTTTCCAAGTTAGTATACCTTCATACATAGAATTTAGAGAACAAACTCACTTATCATGACCACAAAATGGCATCAAAATTTCAATATGCAAATTTGGCCTCCTGGATGACTAGTCATTGAGTACATAGAAAACTGAATAAAATCCACTTGGATTTGACTTCACAAAAACATCAACTGAAACCCTTATGGTATAAAACCGTAGACATAGATTTACTTACATACAAAGAGAACATTTTTTCAACTAAATTTTTCCAATGGTCAACTGGTCAACCAGCACTACCCTTCAAAGTTAGCCTTTAAACAACTTTATGAATTCAAATTTAGTATCACTGCATAAACTTGATTTGGAATGGGTTGAGTAAAATGGCCAATTGGATTGACCATGGTTTTTTGAAAATATTCATGATGGAACATTGTCATGATTATAATATAGGGTAACATTCAATTCCTTGTGACATTCAACTTGATGCAGATGGTAGGACCCCAAAGTAGGGTACTCTGTACTTCTACACTTCACATCTAGGGAATCATAATAAATTGCAAACCAAATGACCCTAGAAAACTTATCATATGTATCCTCAAGGATCTGAAAATGAATATATAAACTCAACTTCACGTCTACAATGTCTTGAAACATGTAATACCCACTCATGTTTTTCTTTTTGGTTTAGGATGTCGTACTCTTTAGGCATCGGTTTCAATTGTTTGGCCGAATTATTTTAGGTCACATTTCATGTGAGCTGATATTATTTCATTTGATGATGATACTTTTTTATGATGTCATGATTTTACCTTATGCATAGATAGATGTGATGATGTTATCATGTTGATTATTATATGTCGATTTCATATTATGATATACTTACCCCATACTCGCATGTGTATGGTTGTCTTATATGTGAATGTACTTGTTGATGTGTTGTTGTGGTAGAGGACGGAGACGTAGTTACTTGCTTCGGCGAGATCCACACGTTCAACCAATCCCTATCATTGATTGTGATATTATATTATGTATGTACATGCGTGTTCTTTGATGACAGGATTGTAGGTACAGGGCATCGTCTTCCCTGAATTGGCAGTAGTGAGCGTGCCCATAAATATTCATCTCAATGGTAAAGATGGGAGGTAACATACAGATCCGAAACCCTAACCTAAGCCTAATCATCCTAATGTAGGATGAGTTTCAGTATGACTACCTTATCCAGATTTGTCTAGGTTGACAGAATTTGAATACCCTCTCTCTTGAGTTTGTGTGTGTTTTGCTTGAT
>MU227780.1:729572-760730 GCA_018584345.1 Thuja plicata | reverse complement strand
AAATTCATCTTATTTAATTAAATTAAATTTCTCCCTTTTAATTAAATAAAATTCATCTTATTTAATTTAATTAAATTCCTCCCATTTAATTAAATAAAATTCTTCTAATTTATTTAATTGAAAGAAATCCCCTCTTTTAATTAAATAAATAAAAATCCCCACTTAAAGCACTTTATTTGTTGAAAAAGGAAATAAATTAAATAAAAATCCCTTTTTCTTCACATCTTTCTAAGTGGTGGACCTTTTTCTTTAATGAGCACATGGATCAACCAAGATTTAATCTTCACCGTTGCTCATTTCTTTTTGCCTCTTAATCTCAACCGTTCACTTTCCTATATAAGGAAATCTCTCCTTCTCATTTGATAATCATCAATCAATCATCAATATAAAAATTTTAGGTATTGTTATGTTGTGGGTTTGGAGAGCAATTTTGGAGGAGGATTTGAGCATTCAAGCTTGGATATTGCAACTTCTCTCTTCTTGTCTTCTTCTTGCATCCATGGCTATTCATGTAGATTAGCTTGCATATTTCCTTTCATAGATTAATTATGCACTGTTATCATTTAGATTAATTTCCTTTCATGCATTGGAATCATATAGAGTAGATCTCATTTTTAATGCATTGAATCTCTCATTTCATGGTGTACTTGCATGGGCACAACTAGGTCAATCTGAGGGCCTTCATCACACACCTTTGCACTCCATGACTAGAGAGCTATGAGTCAATATTTGAGGCCTCATTCTTGAGAAACCTTGGATGGAATGACCCATAGAAGTGTGACACATTTTCATCATACAGCTAATACATGATATCTTAATCTATTTGAGATAGCTTCCGAAGAAGTACAACTTCTTACTTATAAAATAAACTTACTAAATAACTAACCACTAACGGATCAATGCAAAAAGAATAGGTGGATCAAAGTTATTACAACAATAGAAAGGGAAAAAAACCATCCACTAAATGAGGAACGAAAAACTTGTTCAACTATACAAAGAGTAGATATAGCTCCCACTATCTCCTAGATCGGTTCCATATTGATAGTAACTGTTTGACTTGATCCACATGAGTTGTGAATATTTCATCATTGGAGTGCTTCAATTGTCGATCCTTGTTGAACTGCATGGACTTGGTCTCCAAAGACATGACCTATGTGAGCGCCATTTGTTGACCATTTCTCCATTGAATCCGTCTGCATCATAAATGTTAATAACCACAAAACAAATGTAGCACATAAATATCCATTCATCACTAGATTAATCATTCACCATTCCACAATTAAACTAATACACACACAGATATGTATGTATGTATGTATGTATATATATACAACCATAAAAGAGTGTCTTTTTTCTGTAACAAGGATATGAAAGTATAAGCTTAAGGTTTATGAAATCAAGCCCATGAGTCTTACTTAAAACAACTTAAAAGCAATGTTCATGACCAAATTGCTGAGACAACCTAAGGACAGGATAGAGAAAACATAACTTACATAATACAGGAGCCAATACTTAAGCTCATTAGTTTCAATAAAAGGGTCCTAAGCCTTATTTTTGGGATCTTAGAAATTATAATTTTGAGTGGGTTAGTCAAATTTTTGTAGAGATTAGAAGCTAAGAGTGAATGATTTATAATTAATCGTTTCAAATAGCAATATACTATCCAATTGAGGCAAATATGAATAACATTTCTTAAATTTGTCTCCTCTAATATAATACAATATTTTTTATTGGTATAATCCAATATTGATAAGATTCCTATAACGCAATTATTGTAATGAATATTTTATTGATTGCTCTTGAATAATTGGAGTAAATGCTTTCAATTGAATATTGAGGAAATTGTTAATACATTAAGATTTTGTAAGAGCTATATTGTTGGTTCTTAGTGGGTTGCATCATTGTAATGAAATAATATTTAATTAACCTTTAGAGTAGTTTTTAAGTTGTTATTGAAGAGGTATTGCATAATTTTTTACTTTATAATAGATAAGGCATCAATACAATTTATTTTCAATCCAACTCTAGGAAAGAACCATACAATTTGAAAATATCAAGTTTATTTTATTCTTATTTATTTTTTTATTTTTATTTCATGCCTAAATCTAAGTTATATATGGGACTTTTAATTATTTAAGCATTTATGAATCAACCCTCGTTGATTGGTCTCTATCATGCACAATAGGTTGATGCAAATAACTCAATGTACACACATAATAAGGTAACTAATCCATGATTAGGTAACCTATTGATCTAGGGAGGCCCGTTTAATTATTGACGAGGGATATATACAATTGGATGATGTTGGCACTATATTTGTCACCAAGGATTTCCTAAGTTACATACATACTTGTGTAAGAAACTTAACTAAAATTAACTAGTTAAAACAAAAACATTGATGTAAGAGAGACTATGTCTGCACAATAGTGGTTGGGAGTAACCAGTAACTTAGCATAGTAGTGGCTATATGAAAAATTAAATAATCGACTATAACAATGAATTCCTACTTCTAACCAATAACTATATTAATTGATTACTTATCTTAAAATAGAAACATGATAAGAGAAATATAACAGTTAAATTTATGAAAATATTTAGTAATAGAATTGTTGGAAGATGGTTTTGTCATTGATTTCAACCCTCTTCTTGTTGTGATATTTTTGTTGTGATACTTTGAGAAGTAATGGTGTCATTGGTGATTCTGATGGAGTTGAGAGCTTGTTGATATGTTTAGTGATTACAATTGTGAGAGTATGAGATGAGATGTGTCATTGATGATTGTATTATCAACCCTTTGATGACATAGTTGTAAAGTGGTGGAGGATGTATATCAAATGTATTTTTTCTCTATTATTGGTATGTTTTAGATGGAAAAAAAAATTGAAGGTGTTCTCAATGTTGTGTTGTTAGTGAGATGGTGCTATTGTGTTGTTGACTAGAAGTATTGGAGTAGGAATGGTATTTTTTTTTATCAGCGTAGTTAGAATAAGGATGAGGATTAAAATCATGACACTATCAAGATGAGAATCAAAATCATGACATTTCAAGATAAGGATTAGAATCATGAATGTGCATGAAATTTTTAAGATGGAGATTAGAAGAATTCCACTAGCATGGATGGAAGAATAATATTGCTGAACAATTGAGGTGGTTTGATCATTGAACAATGATGAAGAGTAAGTTTGCAGAGAATTTCTCTACCAGTTTCTTGGAAAAAATCTCTACACTCCTTCATGTTTGATTATATTTCCTTGTTTTATTTTGGAATATAGATTGCACGTTCTCTATATGTTGCACATCTATCTTTTTAAGTCCTTGATGTTGTCAGTGATGTTTTAGATGTATGTAGTGTGTTGGTAGTTTGGATGTCTATTAGGACTATTCTAAAAAATGATATGCATTATAAATTATACTATTATAGCTTAAAGGGAATGTTCATAACATATTTTTAATGTCTCAGTTCCATTTTCTAGTAGAGATGTGTTCTGCAAGTATGTTTTTGATTTCATTAATGTGTTTGCCTAGTTTTCTAGTTATGAAGAATGGTTGTGGCATCTTGATCATTGAGGAAATGTGATATATTTTCTTGGTAATTATGTTGGATTTTTGAGGATCATGTCTATATTTTGAATCACATAGTATTAATTGATTTCTTTGGTGCTATATTGTATCTAGAGGTTGTTTACAAGGTTGTTTGTGGCTATTTCGCTAATAGGTTTTTCTCTCTTGCTTCTATTGTTTTCTTAATTATAGTGGATGGTGTTTTGAGTTAGTTTTGAGTCACATATTGCTATTTATAGATACCCATTAAGTGGTTTCATGTTCAATATGTGTTTTGAGTTGACTAATTATTGCCCCAAGTTACCCTATTCCTGACCTTGGATGATGTCTTCCAAACATGTGAAAGGTTTGGGATCACATTGGATATTGTGTAATTATATTTTGGGTCCTCTCTAGCTCTTGGATAAGACCACTTTCATAACCATTATTCTTTGGTGGCCAAATTTATGGGATTACCCCTTTTCCCTTGTTATGGCTGACCTAATTAATATTTGGCATTCATATAGATGGTATAAGTTAAAGATCAAATTAGTTTCAAAGTGTGTGGAGGATGTATGAAATGTGGAAGATTCAAATTTGAGGAAGTAGTAGTGTGTGGTAGAATTTTATGAGATGAATTAATAATGGTTGCTTGAGACACTATTTCAAAAGCATCTACATTTTAAGGAGAATGATGGAAGTAGTTTTCTAAAGGCCTATTTAAACATACTTCATTTCATGTATCCTATGTTGAGACAATGAATCTCTTCCTTAGGTCCTTTTTTATCTTTCCCTAAAGAAGTGATATTCAATTTGCAAGTCCTTTGTATGTTGACCTAGGATAGTCTATCATGGAATTAATCTATCAGGAGCCTCTTGTAATACTTTTCATATATTTTGAGTTAATTATCATTATGGCTTTTCCCTCTTTGGGTTTTTGGCATAAATTTGGTGTTCTCTTGTGCCTTGGTGTTGAACATTTTATCTTACTTTTCTTATCCTTAAAATTACATAAAAGTTTAAGATTGTGTAACATAAAAAGAAAGGAATAAGGTGTTAGTATGTTGGAAAGAGTCAATATATGATGCATTGTATGTTGTCATTCATGGAAAATAGTATCATTACTCTTGATCATGTTGCAGAAAAGATATTTTACCGAAGGATTTGATGCTTGTAATTGTCTACGTACCAGAAGCAGGGTAGAGATCAATATGGTTCGGACAGGTTTTGGAAAGTTAGAGGATGCGATTGTAGGACATGCATGCCATTATGTCTAATCTAATCATCGTATATTTTGAATTCATCAAAAACATTAGATATTCACTGAGGAATATCAAGTTGACGGATTTTTTGGGAAAAACATGATAGTTTGGAGAAAATGAGTTGGTACGCTTGAAAAATCAATATTGGTTGAGTTTGGTGATTTTTTATGATAGCGCCGACATCAAAGTATAATTGGTTTTGTTAGAAATACTTGATTTTGTTTTTTCATCTTATTTTGGCGTGAAGACTTCTACACATTTCATTACTCTTATTTGGGCCGACAGAGTTTGAGTTTTGAGCTTATGATCTTATATTTAAGATATAGTTTTGATTGCAAAATAGAAAAATAGAGAGATGATAGATAGAAGAAGAATATAATGTGAATATAGAATGCAAATATTATTTTGAATGTGTAGATTTATGTTCAGAGCTTCATTGGAACTGTATAGGCATTGCTGATGCTACCATTCAGTTTGGTATAGACTCTAAGTCCATTTTTGTTATGTAATTGGTTGTAAGCGTGAATGCAAGTGCATTCCCCTCTTTGTAATTATGCCTCTAACCAGGAACTTATTACTGCAATAGTGAGATATTTGTGGGTATCATCCCCACCATGTTTTTTTCCTTTAACTGGGTTTTCCTCAATGACAAATCATGTTGTTATGATGTTCATGTTGTGTATATTGATATGTTTACTTGCATTTACTTTCTGTATTGAGTTGTGGTATCAGTTGAAGAAGTTAAAGAATACTGGTGCACCAATTCACCCCCCCCCCCTCTTGGTGCTCCCTAATCCTAACAATTGGTATCAGAGCATAGTTACTTGGAAGAAGTTTAATAGCTTGAGGAAGATCCTGATGGAAGAACCTAGCAGTATTCAGATTCAACTTTTTAATTCACTTGAGAACCTTGACAAATCCAATACTCATATTCTTAATCTGGAAGAAAAAATGAAAGAACCTAATGGATTCATTGACAATTTGAAAGAGCAATTAAGGAAATCCAGAGACAGGAGAAAAGGTCTTGTAGATCAGCTACCAGAGAAAGGCAGTAACTCTACACCTAATAGTGACCAACCTAAAGAATATGAGAAGAATGTGAAAGAGAGAAAAAATCTAAAAAATTAAATAGAATCTATGGTGATCAAGATCACTGAAGAAATTGAAGCCAGGAAGACTCTTGAAGAATCCTTAAAGGCTAAAACTAAAGAATGCTACAAGTTGAATAGTAAAGTTGGACAGTTGAAAGTTTTTCTTGAAGACTCTAAACATAATGAGAAAGAACTGGAAAGAGTTAATGAGATATTGAGAAGAGATCTAGCTGATGCAAGAGAAATTCAAGAAAAACCCAGATCTATCTCTAAGAAGCTTGATGAAAAGATTGTAATTCAAAGATCACATAGAGATAAGCATGGCTTAGGGTATGAACTAGGACAATGTTCTAAAACTGTTGAAGAAAAGGAAGATTGGATTGAGAAATCTAAGGAGACACCTTTGAAGAAAACAAATGGACAAAGAGTCAATGGAAAATGTTATACATGCAATAAGATTGGACATAGGGAAAAGGAATGTCGAAGAAATTCAACTACACCTTTTTTCGGATATTGTTTCACATGTTGGAAATATGGACTTAAATATGAAGAATTCATATCCAAATCTAGATCTAATACAAGTGGAGACAATCCTACATGCTACAAATACAATAACTTTTGTCATATTGAAAGAAATTACAAATTGGGGACTAATCAGACAAATCAGAGGTATGTAAATCAGAATGTCTTTTGTTACAAATGCAATAATTATGGACATGTAGCTAAGAATTTCAGATATAATTTGTTACAAATGCAATAATTATGGACATGTAGCTAATAATTGTAGATATAATAATGTTGGAATAAGAATGAATGGTTTGGTAGATAAAAACAGTGTAGGCAATAATAGAAAAGGCAAAGCAATTGATGCAAATGAAGTAAGAAGGGAAACGAACAAGATTTGGGTAACAAAGGAACATAATGATGCTTCTAGAAATATCTCACTAGCTTCTAGTGTGGATCCCTCTTCATCAGCAAATTAAGTCATAGAACCTAAAGGGGAGTTTTATCATAAAATTCTATGACACCTTGAGAATCAAGGCAGTTTTGGCTGTGATTGAATTTGTAGTTAAAGATTAGTTTTGTGAGGCTATGATTGGAACCGTAGAAGATTTCATAATCATTGTGAGGATTGCAAGTAGATTTACAATTCACTGGCTATAGCATCTTTTTCAATATTTAGAGTACGAATGACATTTATTGAGAAAATCAGATTGAATTTCATGATTTAAAGGCGTTTAAAGAATTCATTCGACTCTTTTCTATCTAGAGATCAAGTGTGAACCTGAATTGAAGGAGATCGAGCAATATCTAGAGATATCCACCAAATTTCACAATTAACCCTAGTTCAAAGCAAAAGGTATTTATCTCAGCAAAATCTTGTCAATTTCATCGATATAGTCATATATACTCCATAGATTGATAATATTCTTGAGAAGTCGCGTTATGAATTAAAATTAGATCTATATAAATACATGGAGGATGATCCTAAAGGTGCATTTTCTCATATGCTCAACAGAGTGTTACATGTTGAGGATGTGTGTGTGTGTGTGTGTATATACTTTACAAGTTGTAAGAACTTGGTGATTGTGAATATTTGATCAGTATAGATCTTTGTGTTCAATGGAGTATTGAAGGATGAGTCTCAGAAGGTTAATCAAATTAACCTAACCCAATACAAAGATGTGGTTACTTTTAATGAACTAGAATGGATAAAGATAAAACTAATCAGGATTCATGATTATTTCTTTTGGTTGGGTGATTAACCGGTGAAGATTACTAAGGAATTGATTCATAAGGTAACTAGATTCAGTGCTACTAGAGAAGTACCGGTGCTAAAATTGACTAAGAAAAAGGTTGTGGAATAGTTGACAAAAATTTGATGGGAAACAAGAGCTATGAAGGTAAATGATATCATACAATCGGATGTGAAGTTCACTTCTTTGTCACTGGGCTATAAAGTTTATCATAGCAGCGGAATGAATTCCATTTCGACAACTACTACACATATTTCTTACTGGATGTTGATGGAGGATGTACAATTTGATATCTGTAAAATTGTGAGGAAGAAAATAATGGAGAACCTAGAGTAAATAAAAAAGGATAAGTCAGAAACATTTAAGTATGGTTCCCTAATTGTGCATATGTTTTTCTACTTGATGAATTTATTTCTGGGAATCATGAATGTAGCTTGGAAGAAAGATATTCGTGTGTCATTAAAGATTTCTAGTATGTACTAGAGTCATAAGAAAGATGATATTGATTATTTAATCTTAGGACACTTCAAAATGTTTCAAAAGAAAATACATAAAAGAGAGAGAATTTTTAAGAGCATATTGGAGAAATATGCAGATTCAGTATATTTCATGGTTGAGATTGATCAATGTTGCATGGAGGCATTTGTACCAAGAAAGACATGGATTTTATTAAATGGGGTATGAATTCATACTAGATTTAGTTGTGCACTATGTGGAAGAGATGCACAAGAGCCCTGTTGATCTTAATACAAAAAGGTTCGGTATTGTAATGGGAAAATATGGATGGGGTTTAGAACAATGGAGATTTGCTCAAAAAAGTGACCCTATGCACATATTTTCCATATACATTTAATTGTTATGATAAAGGGTTGTAAATCTGGAAATGTCTGAAAGGGAAAATGGAATAAAATACATACCTCTGAAAAAGAACCTATTGAAAACCCTGTCAGACAGTCTCTAGAACTGTTGATTTCCTCAAGCCTGAACCAAAACTGTGAGATCTACAAAACCCAAAAAAAAAAATTTGATCTGGCACAGTTCCAATTTTGACCCTCAAGTCAATTTCACCATTGACCTAGAATTTCCAATTCCAACCTAGGGCAGAATTGACCTCTGATTCTGACCTAAAATCTCTGACATAAAATCTACTTTCGGATCCCGATGGTTTGTCGAAAAGGGTATCTAAATTTTCACTCCAACTCGTTATTTCAAACCTGTCCCTACAAGAAAAATGGTTTGTTTGTTGGGGGGAGTGGTTTTCCTTGGTCAAACCCTAGTTTTGGAATCAAACTCCAAATATAATTGAAATTGCATAAGTAAAACAAAGTAAATGAATGAATTCACCTTGCTTTTATGGAAACCCATGTGGTGGATTCGAATTCGTGGATCCAAAAGTATGTATGCACCAAATAGATGTAGAATGTAGGGTGTAGGATGTAGTATGTCTCAAATCAATTACTTGTAGATCTTCAACACCAATCTTGAATGGATCTTTGAATCAGAGGAGGCTTGGAGGAATGTAGATGAAGAAATCTTCAACAAGAGG
Source organism: Thuja plicata (assembly GCA_018584345.1). Classification (NCBI taxonomy): domain Eukaryota; kingdom Viridiplantae; phylum Streptophyta; class Pinopsida; order Cupressales; family Cupressaceae; genus Thuja; species Thuja plicata. Next base: position 751,534 of record MU227780.1, on the reverse strand, counting down.
GCTCCATAGAGCTTCAATCCTTCAATGGCTACCAATGGATCTTCTTGATGAATTGAGTGATTGAGAAGTTCTTTAATAATTTAGAATAGATGAATGCTTCGATTTCCACTTGGCTTGCTTCAAATCTTTCTTCTTCACCTTTAGATTTCACTTCTTAAGTCTTTGACAGTTGATGATCATGGTTAGAGAAAATGAGAGAAGAAAGCTTCCGTATATACAAATCTAGGGCACAATCTTCTAGAGAGGCCTACATAGGAGAATTAAATTCCCATTATACCTATACCCCTAGAAGTGGATCTATATTAAATATAATTTAAGAGTCATCATTTCTGAACCCAAAACAACCGACCCAAAAGCCCGACATCTGAAAACCCTGAAAACTTGAAATCTAGACCTTGGGTCATAAAAAGGTCAATTTTGACCTAGGTCAAGGTCAAGTTCAACCTTGACCTAGGTCAAGGTTGAGGTTGACCTTGACCCAGAAAGGTCAATTTTGACCCTGAGGTCAAAAATCTCAGTTTTTCAGTTTAGGATGCTAGAAACATGCCGAAGAAAAGTGGGAAATGGGGAAGAACAGGGGGAAAGCTAGATCCAATTTAGAGACCCATTCAAGGCACTTGACATGACCCCAAACCACTTACTTGGAAGGCTAAACTAGTCCACAATGGAAGTGCTTCCATTTTCTGACTATACATTTAGCCCCCACTTTAGCAAGAGTATGGACTTGATGCAAACTCTTGGTAAAGGAGATCATAAAGAAAAGATAATCTTATTGAAATCAAAAGGGACAAAGGAATATTCAATCCCCCAGGGACTTAAATCTTTATAAACCCTAATATCACAATAAGAGAGACATCACTAGTCAAAGAGAAAGAGAGAGAAAGGAGTGGTTAGCTCACCCAATAAGATGTGTGTATCTCACTGTGAACTACAAAAAGGATAGGATGGCCCACCAAGAAAACACTTTATAGTCACCCCATAAAGGTATGTACCTTCTGGAAGCTTTGTGCATGTACGTAGTGCATCTTTTGATGGCTTTTATGAAGTACCCATGGATCCATATCCTTATATCACCATGGAATACATTTGTAAAATGTGTATCTCTTTAGGATTTAGCAACTTATGTGTGTTACCTTCTGAGGATTTAGCATATTGAATGTGTATCTCTTCAGGATTTACCAACTTATGTGTGTTACCTTCAGAGGATTTAGCATGTTGCAAAACAAAATGTTAGAACAAAAATGCATAATATAGAATGAGGGAGGCCGTATATATGCCCCCCTCCTTAAGATGGAAAAATACATACTATTTTTGACATGTTAAGAAAAGAAAAGAACAAGGATAAATCCTTCTTCAAAATCAAGACAATATCCATAGACAACACCCAGTCCAATCCAAGAAGGTCATAGCTCTTATGAGGCCATGGAAGGGATGAATGCAAAGAGATATCATGCAAGAAGTGAAAAAGTAACCCTTGTGAGGGTTAACACACTATTCAGTTTCCAAGGTGAGAGATTTATCAACTATGAAAACTCAATGTTAAACAACAAAATAGGTTATGATCAAGGACATAGATCATCAGTGCAAACCAAAATTTTCATGTATGATTGGATATCACATAATAGATAGATACTGCTTAACCAAGGGAAAAGTGGATCTCGAAAAGACAGAAAAGAAGGAGATGGCATCCTTGCCCCCCAAGCATAGGAAAAAGGATGAAATAGGACCTATTATATCGCTCACAACACTATGCAAGACAATGAGCCCCCAAGGATTAGGCTAACATTGTTTACATAATGTGGAGCTCCATAATAGGAGCATAAATGTTATTTAGAGAAAATAGGATTGAAATATAACTCATTCTCACATCATATATAGATAACTTTACTATCAAAGAGATGCATAATATTATAATTTAAAGCTTGAAATTCATTAGTAGAGTGATCATGAAACTTATGATATAAACAAAAAGGAAGAGTCTTCAAGTGTGAACTACATTACTTCAAGTATGTCATCAATAGTAGGTTTGACAGATTCATAGTGGGTAAAAGCAGTGACAAATTTATTACAAAGGACATTAGAAGTAGAAGCAAAATCTCATTGTTCAAACTCTCTTTGTTGCTTCATAAAATCAAGATCAGAAACCTTATACTCACCAATAAAGGTAGGATTAAAATTTAAGATTCCCCAATCATCTCCAGGAAGAGCATTAGAGGAAGATGGATTACTATTAGGAATAGGAATATTGTGGGTTTGAATATTCAAACAAGGATTCGGCACATCATCTGCATGAAGTGTATACACCATGTTGTTGTGAATAAAATTGACTTTACGGTGAAGGGTGGAAGGAACAACATGCATCGCATGTAACCAAGGTCTACCCAAAAGGAGGTTATAATTAAGAGGTCCGAGCATAACATGAAAAGGATTATTTAGGATGACCGGACCTACTTTAATAGGTAAGGTAATGATTCCCAAAGTGTTCTTATCAATGTTATCAAAGCCACGTATAGGAGCATTGTCGGGTTGAATAGTTGAAAGATCATCTTTAATCTCTTTGAGCGTGTCCATGCTACAAATATTAAGCCCAGATCCATTATCAATCAAGGTCCTACAAATGATACTCTTATTGATAGTAACAACAACCATAAGAGCATCATATTGATTTTGTACTTCTTTAGAAGGTAAATCCTTTTGAGTAAATACAATGTGAGGAGGACCCAGGGTAGCATGCATGCACTATAAGAAGGCATTGATGTTCTCTTGATTAGGATGTAGAGTGGGAAGAGTGTCTAGATATTTTTGCAAGGCTTCATGGTAGGTAGGTGAAGTCTGGAGAAGATCCCATAAAGAAATATTGGCAAGGGTATTGTGCAACTGATTTATCAAATCATACTCCTTAATAGGAAGACGGGGTGGAGGAGGAAGAATGGATTGAGAAGGTGGTAAAGAAGTAGGAACCACCAGATTAGGTTGAGGGTTATTCCTTGTATGATAATAATTTTAAATAGAATCTGTGTTATCAAAAAAATCCAAAGGATCCCTAGGTTTTCCCTTGATAGTAATGCGAGGACAACTTTTGATAGTCAACAAGGGTTTTGGATAAACCATGTTAGTTGTCTCAACACTACAAACAGGTTCACAAGAAGGAAGCAAAGAATATATCCTATGAGGAGATAAGGTAGGATCTTGATTCTCCATAAGATCCTCACTAAGAGGGAGAACATTAAGGGAATTCATATCATTATCCACTAATGCCTCATCACTAGAAGGAATCCCAAATGGAGGTAAAGAATCTATAATGTTGTCTTCTTTCTCTAAAATGTCTGCATAAGGGGAGTGTGTTTTAGAAAAAGAGTCATCACATGTATGAATATTTCATCCATTAATAAATCACCCTCTTGTATCTAGGCATCTTCATGAGGAGGGGAGAAATCAATGTCTTTATCCAAGGGTTCATCCCAAAAAGTAGAATCATCCAAAATGGCTTCATAAGGAAGAGAGTAATCAACATCCAAATACAAAGTTTCATCCCAAATAGGAGAATTATCATCCATATCAATAAATCACCTTGTAGGAGTGCCATAAGTCACTAAATCTTGATCCCTAAAGGGGAAAGAAGGTAAATTATATTCTAAAGTAGGCTCATAGAAAATATATATATTAGGAGAGGAATGAATTCTCAACTCATCTCCATAAAGAGAAATATTAAAGCCTTCTTCTTGCTCTAATATATCCTCACAAGATAATACAGGAGAGGACAAAGAAACATCACACACACTAAATGAAGTCTTTCTAGGTGTATCAATGTTGCAAATAGTGGAATAGGTAGGTAACCATGCACACACCCTATGGTAAAGTTTGATTGGAGAGGTTGTAGAGGAGGATGAAATAGGAATAGGATCAATGGAGATCTTATTCAAAAAAATTTAATCCTCACTTCCATGTACCTCATTATGGGATCTATCCTCTTTCACAACAAAAGCCTCATCGAAGTATTCAAAACAAAAATCATACATATTGAACACAAACTAACATTACAAGCATGAAAAATGTAAATGTTTTTGTATTTTTAAATAAATTTGTGATTTTTTATTTTTGACATATAAATGCAAGAGAATAAAATAAATCTAATTTTAAATTAATGTAATATCTAACATAAAATGCAAATCTAACACCAAAAAGAAAGAGTTGTCTATCGTGGGTTCACCAAAATGTAAAGGGAAAATATAGATAGGGTTTAGAACAATGGAGATTTGCTCAAAAAAGTGACCCTATGCACATATTTTCCACATACATTTAATTGTAATTGATAAAGGGGTGTAAATTTGAAAATGTTTGTAAGGGAAAATGGAATAAAATACATACCTCTAAAAAAGAACCTGCTGAAAACCTTGTCAGACAATCTTAGAAATTGTTGATTTCAGAAACCCTAAACCGAAACTGCAAGATCTACAAAACCTAGAAATCTTTTTCTGATCTAGAACAGTTCCAATTTTTACCCTCAATTCAATGTCACAATTGACCTAGAATTTCTAATTCTGACCTAGGGTATAATACCTCTGATTCTGACCTAAAATCTCTGACAGAAAACCTGCTTCTAGATCCTGATGGTTTGCCGAAAAGGGTATCCAAATCTGCACTCCAACTCATTGTTCTGAACCTGTCCCTGCAAGAAAAATGGTTTTTTTTTGGGGGGAGGGGTTTGCCTTGGTCAAACCCTAGTTTTTGAAATAACCTCAAAATATAATTGAAATTCCATAAGTAAAACAAAGTAAATGAATGAATTCACCTTGCTTGTATGGAAACCCTTGTGGTGGATTCCAATACGTGGATGCACAAGTATGTATGCACCAAATGGATGTAGAATGTAGAATGTAGGATGTCTCAAATCAATTTCTTGTAGATCTTCAACACCAATCTTGAATGGATCTTTGAATAGGAGGAGGCTTGGAGCAATGTGGATGAAGAAATCTTCAACAAGAGGGCTCCATAGAGCTTGAATCATTCAATGGCTACCAATGGATCTCCTTGATGAATTGAGTGCTTTACAAGTGCTTGAATGCTTGAGAATAGATGAATGATTCAATGGCTACTTGGCTTGCTTCAAATCTTGCTTCTTCACCTTTAGATTTCACTTCTTAAGTCTTTAATAGTTGATGATCATGGTTAGAGAAAATGAGAGAAGAAATCTTCCTTATATACAAATCTAGGGCACAATCTTCTAGAGAGGAATACATAGGAGAATTAAATTCCCATTAGACCTATACCCCTATAAGTGGACCTATATTAAATATAATTTAAGTCATTATTTTGGAACCCAAAATAATCGACCCGGAAGCGGGAAATGAACTTTTCTGAAGCCTGACATCCGGAAACCACGGAAACTTGAAATCTGGACCTTAGGTCAAAAAAAGGTCAATTCTAAACTAGGTCAAGGTCGAGGTCAACCTTGACCCAGAAAGGTAAATTTTCACCCTGAGGTCAAAAGTCTCAATTTTGCAGTTTAGGATGCCAGAAATAGGTCGGAGAAAAGTGGGAAATGGGGAAGAACATGGGGGAAAGCCAGATCCAAGTTAGAGACCCATTCAAGCTGCTTGATATGACCCCAAACCACTTACTTGGAAGGCTAAACTAGTTCACAATGGAAGTGCTTCCATTTTCTAACTATATGGGTACCTACATCAAAAACTATTAGGAGGTTTGGTTGCATTTATCAAAGAAAGAAAGGAACTAGAAGATTAAGAATATTGTTGATGATGCAGCAGAAAGAGCTAGAATTACTAAGGAGGAGATCACAAAAAATAAGTAGGAAGCTAGAGGCATAAGCTACACCGATTGATGTTGAGGAGGCTAATCCTCCTTCATCTATTGCTATTCCATCTAGTTAGAGGACTACCAAGAGTGCAACTAAAGCTTCAGAGAAAAAGACAACACCTGCACCAAAGGATTCAAGGACCAATTTTGAGAAATCAAAGTTTGAACCTGTGCTGAGGAGATCAAATAAAAAGAGTATCAGTCTGGAAAGGGAGGAAAGGTGGACAATGATGATTCTTCCACTGAATGTGACCAGTCAAAGAAGAGGGTAAGGATTTAAGGTGCTACTATAGAAAATATTTTCAAGGAGATACCTATCACTGTAAGAAAAGGGGATAATGTTCTTTATATAATATTTAACAATATTGTTAAGCATGGTATTTTGATTGAATTAAATCAGTATTATCAAGTATTTGATAAAGTTGAGTGAAAAAGATTAGAACAATGTGTAATTACACATTTGAACAAATTTAGTAGAACACTGGTTGAAATAAAGGACCAAATACATGATCATTTATATGCAAAATTGGAAGAGAGAAGATTAGTATATCTAGAGGAAAATTAAAGGATAAGGGAGACAACTATATCCAAGATGTTTTTGGTAATTAGTAATGCTGAAAGAAAAGACTTACTTTAAGAAGCAAAGAAGAGGTTTTTGACAAAAAAAAAATTATTAACATGTTAATGGATGGAAAGATAAAAGAATTTATTGCAGAAACTGATCACATTATAAGTAAGATGTTAATGGAAGTCACGGATGATGTTCATACAAGGAAAGAGCCTAGAACTAAGAGGAAAGAGGATAATTGTCCATTGATGAGAAATTCATTTCTACAACTAAGGAACCTGATTTTTATATTGGTGGTGTGGCGGTTACTCTTGATGGATTGGATGATGATGAGAAGAAATAAGGTGAGAAAGATCCCTACATTAATCCTACACACATTATGTCAGGAAAAGGATTCACCAAAGACAAATATGTTGAGGTTGAGGATGAACTAGATAAGGATATTTATGAACATGCTAATGATGTTCATATTGATGTTTAGGATACATGGGTTACTAGAGGAGAAGAGGTAAGAATAGATAATGTACCTGATATACATGAGGTAGTGAGAGCAAAGGATAAGTCTGATAAGACTGAACAAAAGCAAGCTGAGATTACAAAGAAACCAGAGGAATCAAAGCATGAGCAGACAGAAACTGGTCAATCTTCTAGAAGACCTAATATATGTTTTGCAATAGATTCATATCAATCACTTAATTTTCAAGGTCTTATTGATCTTGAGAGCATGGAAGAAGATGAGCTGAGAAGAATAACAATGTTATCTCAAGCTAAGGAAATTGACAAATATTTGAACACGAAGGAGAAGGAAGGTAAACTGCTATCCAGGTCATTTGATATACTTTCAAGAGATTTATCACATGTCGATCAGTCAAGGTAATGCTATATCTAATCATTTAGAAGATTTATTGAGTAATTTTGATGCATATTTTGAATCCTTGGAGAAGGTAGAAGAGGACAAAGTTCAGAAGGAATTTGTAAATAACAGATTTCGTCATTTATGATCATTGATCAGTCAAGATAAGAAATTTTTAGATGTTGGAATAAATGAGATTAAGAGAGCTATCAAAGAAGGAAGTGTAGTTTAGAAATTATGTATAAATCCTTTCAGTCATGTCTCTAACATTGATAAAATTTTGGAGGATAATGAGAAATTATTGGCAGATGAGGCAAAATCCTTTGATTCATCAAAGGATTTTTCATCTAATCATATGAAGGAAGTTATCAAAATAAATGACAAGATCAAGGTTTTAGATGTGGAGAGGTAGAGAATTCTTGGGAGATTATTCGACTTGAGGAATATAATAGTTGCTAAGTTGGACATTCTGCAGAGAATCTTAGAAGTTGCAGAAGGAGAAAAAAGGGCACCCTCCCAACCAGACATTATACATGCTAAGGAATCAGCTTATTTGACTTGAGGACACATTTAGATTTGGACAGTCTTACAAAATCATGGAGTGATGATTAGACAACCTTGAAGGATAGTTTCTCAGATGTATTCAAACTTTTGTAAGTAAGCACTTATAACTTGTATATACTCATGTGAACAATATAGGATTTTGGTAGATATTTTTTCCTTTTTGGCCCCACCTTTTGCATTGATGTCAAAGGGAAAGAAGAACTATGTGAGAAATATACATAATCTTAAGGGGAGTTCAGTTTTTTAGTTCAATTTTTGAGGAGTTTTGGACTTGGCATTTTGGGATGGACACTTAGCTATTTTCACTAAGTGTTTCCATCAATGCCAAATGGGGATATTGTTGGAAAGAGTCGCTTTATCATGCATGGTATGTTTTCATTGATGGAAACTAATATCATTACTCTTGACCATACTATAGATAAGATAGTTTACCAAAGGATTTGATGCTTGTATTTTTGTAAGTACCAGAAGCAGGGTAGAGATCAGTCAGACAGATAAGTATGGTTCGGACAGGTTTTGGAAATTTAGAGGATGTGACTGTAGGACATGAATGTAGACATAATACTATGTTTAATCTGATCATTTTAGATTTTTAAGTCATTAGATGCATGAGATATTCACTTAGGAATATCAAGTTGATAGATTTTTTGGGAAGAACGTGACAGTTTGGATAAATCGAGTTGGTACACTTGGTAAAACAATTTTGGTTAATGGTTTGGTGATTTTTTTATGATAGATCTGACATCAGAGGATAATAGGTTTGGTTAGAAAGAATTTATTTTGTTTTTTGATCTTGTTTTAGTGTGAAGACTTCTACATGTCTCATTACTCTTATTTTGGCTTATAGAGTTTGAATTTTGAGCTTATGATCTTATATTTAAGATCAATTTTTTATTGCGAAGAAAAAAAAATAGAGATGTGTTAGGGACTATTTGAGTCGCCATGGTAAAAGTGTCCTTGACCCTTTTTATGCTTTTAATTCTTGCCTGCTTTCCTCCTTTTTACAAAATTTCATAATAAAAGAGTCTTTCAATGTCGGCCTTGCCTTTGAGTTCATCACCTCTATACTTTATGAACCCGTCTTGTCGAAGTTGGCTCTTTTCGACCAAGTATTGGAAGTTATTGTTCCTTCATGAACCACTTTGAACCACTTCGAACCTCAGCTCAAAGTAGTTCAAAGTAGTTCAATCAAAGATTTAGGTCTAATGTCGGTGATTGCAGGTGGGACCCATGCCACATCATATTGCGGCAGCGAACCACTTCAAACCTCGGTTCAAAGTAGTTCAAAAGAAGATTTAGCAGGCTCAAAGTTTGATATGATAGCTAAGGTTACAGGTGACATGACACATCAAAGTCATAATTATTGAAATGATAGTACAACCAGCTTTGAAATGATGGTAGACACGGGGAAATTTAGAGCTGGCAAAATGAGTTAAAGCGGTCATTATTTCAGCGCAAGTAAAGTAGTGGCATTAAATGGAAAGTAATGATTACTTAAGTGATTTGATTAAAAGAAGAAATCATCAAGAGTCACATCATTAGATTCACTCTGTGTGAGCCTACATGCCACATTTAATATTTGTCTCTTCGGTTTTATTTCAACTAGGTGAGCATTCTTTAAATAATGTCCTTCTACTTATTCCTTTCAAGAGCTAGGTTGAGGAGTCTCGGCTACGAAGGACAGATTTTTGTTTTCTTGAGTCGACAGAGTACATGTAAATATCAAAAAGCCTCCTTTTGATTCCTTTTTTCTGCATGGTAGTGTATTTTCAAAGGATTGCAATTCTTTGTTTGTTTTGGAAAGGAAAATGAGGTCTATCGTGCATTTTTTTGGAAATACTACAAATCTAGAGTGTAGAGCCCCAGTGATCACAGACACTAGTTTGTCAGGAGTTGAAGTAGAGAAGTTGGTTGAAAATATGAAAGATTTAGTAGAGAAGGAATATACTTTAGAAATCATGTCCAGTGGGTTGCTTCAAGCCGTTGCTTTTCCCCCAGCTGTAATTAATCTAGAGCTAGTTCTACAATGCATAAACCGCTATGATGTTAAGTCCAAGAGTGTATTAGATAATGAGGGTAAAATTATTTTGACTATAAATAGAGAAACAATAATGTCAATTTTTAAGCTCCCAGATGAGGCTTTTTCTAGTTTTACCCAAACCCAGTTGCTTTCTCAATTTTGAGAAAGAAGTGACAAGAAACTCAGTAACATTGCTTGCAAGTGGACTGTGTTGAACTACAGAGGTGGTTCCAAATTGCCCAAGTTTATTACCAAAGACCATATGAAACCCCACATTCATGATATAATGGTTTTATTACATAGAGTAAAAGGTTCAGAGAAAGTTCTCCTTTTTGAAGACTGGATGTACCATTTTATTTAGATTGTTTTAGAAGGAAAGCAAAGTCTAGACTGGGCTGAAATAATTGCAAGTTCACTGAGAGACCATCTCAAATAGGATCAAGCGATATGGAAGGAATTTTATATGTCCTCGTACTTGATATATTGCCTTGCATGCACTCAAGACCTTGTCGAGATTCCCCATGAGCCATGGAGTGAAGACATAAGAATTTTTTAATATTGCCCTTTATTGAGGAAAGACAGAGTCCTTGAGGAATATAAAAGAGTTAATGATGTTTTACTGGGAAAATTGTGTTACCAGCTAGCCGGAACCCCAAATCAGAGGATTTCTCCAGAAGCACAGAAGCTAGTTCAGTGTTTTAGTAGTTTCTATATCCAATTTCTGTGGTTCACCTATGTGAGAGTTGGGGGTTTTGATGAAGAACCCCTTACATTTTTGAGGTTCAAGTTTGGCTATTTCATTTTAGCGGAGGTTTGCAGACAGATGTTCACAGTAATCAAAAATAATCTTCCAGAGGAGAAATGGGATTCATGTTCCCAATTAATCTTGGAACTATGACGTGCAAAAGTATGATCGATGCCTCAGTGATAGGCAGTAATTTGGTGGGTTTCCACATGCAATAACCAAGGAGAGGGTTTGACAACAAAGGATTCGCAAGGAAGGCTTTTAATTTGAGTATCCAGTCAAAATTGAACCTGCATATTGAATATTTGTGGGAAGATATCAGAGACGAAGAAGAAATTAAAAAGATGGATCATTCTAGATTATTGATTCCCCATATCAAAGCCCTACAGTTGAAGTTTAACATAGCTGGCATGAAAGAAGATAATTCTGAAATCATTGAACCTGGCTTTGATAGTTCAAACACAGAGGTTTTGTTGAAAGTAGACTAGAAAAGAGAAGAAGAAGAGGACATCAAATTAAGGGCTAGGTTCATTTTAGACTACACAGATGTCTGGTTGTAAAAGAGAAAAAAATATAGAGTAAAGATTACATCTCCTAAGAAATCTAATGCAATTTATGTCTCAGTTGAAGTGTTTCCCATTCCCTCTAACGCTTCCCTCTTGATCAATCATGCAGGTAATATTCCTTCATCTAAAAGGAAAGTGACTTCCAGTGGACATCCTATCGCACCCCGAACAAGGTCAAGAACCAGGTATGAAGGTCGAACACAAATGTCTTCCCCAGATTCCAGCTATATTGATATTGACATCAATGATGAAGACATCTCTTTCTCATCGGACCATGAGAAGAAAGGCCTGGAGATGTTTACTGATAAACCTAAACTTCAATAGGAGGACATGATGCCTACCAAGATAGCTGATAATAGGTTGGTGTCTATTGCAATTCCCCCTTGGCTAACAGATTCAATCAATAGAAAGCGCAATTTTAAACCTATCTCCTTACTATTAAAAGAGATAGTTACCAAGTATGCTTCTTGTTCCCCAAAATAAAAGAGGGTTAAAAGAAATGTGAGGCTGACTACTGATCCCACTACAGGAAAAGTGACCGCTGAGATCCCAGCCTTCAAGAAAAAAGAAGGCATTTATGAACCTGCGGCAGAAGATTTTGAGGCTACAAAGATAGAGTTCAGTGTGTTGAATAGAGATACCAGGGACCACTTGTTTAAATATTGTATAGACCACATGCTTGGTCAATCTCAAAAGGATGGAAAGGAAAAGTGTGAACTCAAGCAGCTTGTGATTACAATGGATGAGTTTCTTAGTTCACTCAGTGATGTCGGAGCATTGTCCGTGGCCCAATCTCCATGGGACTTTGATCCTAATTCAGTGGATAGTAGATAGCTATTGAAGTATATGCAGCAGGGTAGAGCCCTCATGGAAGCAATGAGGAATTGGGTCAGTGATATTTTTTTGAAAGGAAGAAAGTTCATTCAAGAATTCTTCACCACCTATGTAGAAGGGGAGGCGCTGATTGGAGAAATTAATACCTTAATTCCAGGATGAAAATCAAATGAAGAGAAATGTGTAACCATCATATCTCAGGTTACTAAGATACAAGAATATGGAGTAGGGAAATTCTTGTGAAAAAATCCAATGAAAATAGTGGACGCTTGCATGCTTTTTAATTTTTATTTTTTAAAATCTGAGCTGGAAAGGTAATTTATTTAGAGCTGCAATCTCGAACATGCAAGTTATGGAAGAAGAAATCAAGAAAATGCACACTAATGCATTGAAAGACATAAAAGTGGTAAATCCGTTGGGTATTCTCCAGTTTGAAGAGGGGGTATGAACACAAATGCCACGATCAATATCTTTGAAGATACTATGAATAGTATCAAAGAGAAAGAAGAAGTAACGGCTGAGGATTTCACCAGGGTAGCTAACGTAGAATTCATGTTGTACCTTAAAAGAGGATAGTTACCCAGGCACTTGGAGAAGATTCATGATTTCAAGTGGTAAAAGAGTGCATGCCACGCAAAGCTGACTAGTTTGAAGGGCTTACACTCTCATCCAATTCAAGAGATGATGAACACATTTTGGAACTGGAAGCTGGATAGGGAAGCCACATCCAAGGACAAGTAGCTGAAATCATGCAAATATTTTATGTTTTAAGTTATTTTTTATTATGTGATAGTTATCTCTAAAATTGTTACTCTTTTAAGTTACTGGTTTGTAACCATTTCTTTTCGGTTAACCCGAGGGGCCGAGTTTTCAGGGAGGCCTCCCGGAGTTGCTAAACTATATATGCTGGAGCATAAAACTTTTGAGGGGTTAGAACTTTTAGAATTAGACTTAGTTTAGAAATTTTATCAGTGTTGTTTTAGTTTTTTCTACTTTGAAAGGAATTGAATAGGAAGATACAGAAATCTGCATTGATCTCATACTTTTTTATGTGCAATCATAATACTTTAATACAAAACCTGGTTTAGATCTATGAATTTGAACTTGTGATATGTTAATTACTTTGTGAGTTGATATATTCCCTGCTTTGTGTTATTCGTAAATGCATGGTGGTTTTCTATCTTTCTAGATATTCTCTTTTTCAGTCTAATTTTAAGTTTATCTCAAGATAGTTGAAGGAACTGTGCTTTATACCTTAATACCTAAGATTATTCGAGAGATCCTTATGTGCTTTTAGGTTAAAAGTATGTTTGTTAGTATTTTAATTAGAAATTTATTGAATATTTCTGAGAGGGAGTTGTACCTCACATAATTCAGAGGGAAGAAATTATCTCATTCTTACCCAATTGTTGTAGAATTGTTTGTATTCAAAGAGGCATAGGTTCACCATAGATTGTGATTAAAGTGGAGAAAAATATGTTCACCAACAAGATGACAGATAAAAGAATAATATAATGTGAATATAGCATGCAAAGATTATGTTGGATGTGCATATTTATGTTTAGAGCTTCATTGGAACTGTATATCCATTATTGATGCTACCAGTCAGTTCGATATATGACTCTAAGTCCATTTTGGTTATGTAATTGGTTGTAAGCCTTGATGTATTTTGGTTTGTGTAATTGAGTTGTAAGCTCTAGGCTATAATCCTAAATGCAAGTGCATTCCCCTCATTGTACTTATGCCTCAAATAGGACACCTATTACTACAGTAGTGAGATATTTGTGGGTATCATCCCCACCAGGTTTTTTTCCCTTAACTAGGTTTTCCTCAATAAAAAATCATAGTGTTATGATGTTTGTGTTTTTTATCTTGATTGGTTTACCTAAATTTACTTTATGTATTAAGTTTTGGTCTCATTTGAATAAGTTAAAGAATACTGATGCACCGATTCACCCCCCCCCCCCTCTCAATGCTCCCTANCACCGATTCCCCCCCCCCCCCCTCTCAATGCTCCCTAATCCTAACACAATCCACATAAGATAATGAACTAGGACCTATCCCCTTTTACATTTCATTGGAAGTAAAGATGATCCACCTTGGCTCAAAAGAGGAATCATGCGTCGAGTGGATGCAATGGTTCTTTTTTTATTATGAAATTGAGGAATGGATCTATGAATGTAAAATTGATGGGGATATGTAATGTTAAGGGCCAAATGAATAACAAAGTTAACTTTTAGCATACATAGACTGAGAAATATCTAACAAACAAATTATGCTATTGGAAACATAAACTAGAAACTATAAGTAATATGCAGATCCAATCTGGATTGGTTTAGAGGGACTATGTCAACTAGGTGGGCCTATTCCCGATACTAGGTCAATTGGGTTGACCCATTTCTTGCAATTTCTGAAGATTTCAATTGCAAGTTGTAGACAAGATCCTATAGTTTCTAAGTCTAATCTTGAAACTGGCACCACCTATTCCTACACACAGAAAAGAGAAATATATTTTGGTGCGAGGGGATTTACCTTAATCAGACCTTGGTTGAGGGATCAGCCTTAAAATTGAAGTGAGATGTACATAAATAGAAAGCATGCTAATAAAAAAAAGATTAGATCTAAAAATATAATGTTTATACCTTCACAAACAGACTTGGAGTGATAATATCTATGAAGATGCTTGAAGTAGTCTTGAATGTTGTTGTAATTTACTGAATTTTTGAGAAGAATCAAGGATGTTTTTCAAAAATTCCTAGATTTGAAAATACTCCTCAAATATTTAATTTTGTTATTCCTGATGTCACTTTCCTTGAGAAGGAATTAATTAACATTGAAATTAGTGTGCTTGAAAGAAGGATCTTCTTGCATGATTATAGTATCCTCTTCTTGACACTCAATGAGGGAGAGAATCTTGCTACAATGGAGAACATTTCCTTTGAAAATTCCTTGGATGCTTGAAATTTTCCTTGGAATGCTTGAGATGGTAGATATGTTGTATTTCAACTTGAGGTTATGAACTTGTGTCATGTTATATGTCTAAATGAGGAGAGGTAGGTTTCTTATATACCTGTCACAAATATTTTTGAGCTCAAAATTGAAGAAAGTTGAGGGTAGTTTGAATTTCCTGGTCTACCAACAAGACCATTACACAGTTCAAATTTTGAAGAAAATATAAGGGAATAGGCTGACTGGGTCAGCCTATTCCCTCCTAAATGCATCAAAACTTTGATTGTAGGTCCTAATTGTGGAGGGTATGCAAGAATAGAAATAAATATTGGGGTTGGATCAAGAATAATAAACATTGAGGCCCAAGGACACAAAATAGGACTTAAATAAGCATTTAATTGTAAGTGAGTACAATTTAAGATGGTACATTTAGCCCCTCTTTAGTACTAGTATGATATTTCCTCATGCTCGTGGTAAAGTAGATAAAAGTGGGGGAATTTTTTTTATCAAGGTAAAGACAAGGAGATACCAAGCCCCCAAGTGACTTAGGTACTCATCAAATCCTAGTAAGGTTTGATTTACTATGGGTCATGTAAAGAGAGATAAAGGTGTCAAAAAGGAGGATTAGGCTTAATGAAATCATTGTGTCCAAAGGAATCCACTAAATAATGCAAAGAGACATGAAATAATGTAATCCAAAGGGGCATAAAAGGAGGTAAGGAATCTTTTGCTAAGTAATCTAAGAAAATTTGATCACAAATTTGGATGTGTAGTGTGTGAGAAATGTATAACAAGGAGCAGAGTGTATTCCCCCATGCTAAAGTAATTGTAAACACCTTAGTGAGAGAAACTTTAACATCCAAAAGATGTTTTGACAATTATATGCCCAAATGAAGACAAACTAGGGAAATGAAGCACGTGACAAAAATAGATCACAAAGAGATCTACTAACTTTGGGGTTAGAGTGATCATATAATAACTCATATATATATAATTATTACAAATGAATTGACATCATCCCCTAAAGGTAGTAGAACTATGATAAAAATGGAAGCAGAACGCATAAGATACATTAATTAAAAGTCCTTTTGGGTGAACATTGTAGAGACCAAAAAGAATAGATCGTTGCTAACACTTTGCATCACCCCCAATCAGACAACATGAAGGCACATTTAAAACAAAAGCACATGAATGACATAACATGTATACAAAATATAGAAGAATTTATATACAAATAGAATAATTCCAAAACAGGATCAATCCCTTTATCACCTTGTGCCAATGGAGCAACAAGGGTTGTCTAAAAAAATTTAGACTTCAAAAATAACATGTAACACATCATGGGGGAAGTACATTAAAAATAAGAAAAAATCTGAAAAAATCCACTGTACAAGGGGATCTAGTCAATCATATTTCCTACCCCCCATCTCATTCATTATTGTTTATGGAAGGTGGGCAATATGTAAGAGGTGCAACATCAAGAATGACAGATGGAGCTATTGCGAGTTCGAAACAAGGACTGTGCTTTATTGATACGTCACTTTATTTTTCACAAGGAGCTAGGGATAAAATTTATGAAAAATCTAGCAGATAATGTTGGAATAATATGCATATATGTGTTTTCATTGGTGTCAACATATTTCTCTATTTGAGATATTGTTCTTGTGATGTTTAGTGAGTTGTTTGGTTCAATATTGACAGTGTGTTGAGGATCAAAATATTTGAATATGTGTGTTGTGATGACATGTAACTGATTGAATGCTTGAAGATGTTAAGTTGATCACCAAAATGCAGAAGAATAATGCAAGACATTAAATCAGTTAATGGATTGTATTGTCATTGATGTCAACTTGATGTAATCTAATCGGTTATAATCAAAGTGTCAGAGACTTCAGAGGATCAGAGAGATAAAGATTATGCTTTCTGTAATGCATAAAATACAAGCATTCACAGTGTGACTTCAAACATTGACAGTCAGTGGAGCCCGACAGATAGAGATCACCGACAGTCAAGTTACAATTATGCCCAAGCAAGAAAACCGATGAGCATTACCGACGAGCAGAATCACAAGCAAACCTAACGGCTAGAAACATAGTGTAAACCAACAGAGAAGCCCGAGAAGAACTAGAGTGTTGATAGATGCCATCAAGGAGTTAATCCAAGATTAACTTGAGTTTAGAAACAACAAAATATCTAGCTGGCAGAGCTAAATATAGAGTTAACTGGTAGTTTATCATTGTTTTCAACGACAAGATAAGCTAGAGATAAGTGATTGATTTAAAGTTGATTTGTCCAGTTGGAGAAATGATCTCAGCGAGCTAAAATAGGAGTTTTTCTTTAAATCTTATTGGTGAGAATTATGGATCACATCAAGATCAAGAAGATCAAGAACCTAAAAACAATGATATCATGTCTATTTAAGAGACAACTCAATTCATTACGAATTGGTGTGGGGAGAAAAAGAAAAAAGGATCCTAAAGAGAAACAGATGAAGAGAAAATTCATACAGTGTTGATCAAAAAGCTAAGGAAAGAGCTAAATAATTTTGTAGACATCGAGCAATAGAGCATAGCATCACTGAGAAGAATCAAAGTGGAGCAAAGGTATAAATAGAGTTATATTGATCAGAATAGTTTGTGAGATTACAATAGATCTAAAAATAGTTGCATATGTGAACATATCATACTGTTTCAGTTTAACCATTGATTTAGAAAGTATCTTAACCGAGCGGGATTTAAAGCTCCTTTCTATATTGAGATACATCCAATGGAGTATCAAAAAGTTTGATCATGAAGATAGAATGAGATGCCAAATACCTATTGACAGGCCAAGTGAGTGTTTGATCAAGGATGGTAGCATAGAGATGCCCAATATCAAGTGACAGACTAAAATTTTAAATCCTCTAACAAGGTCACACCTAACAGTGTGTTTGTAACCTTTAATAGGGTTGGCTCTTCACTGAGCTCACTTTAGAAGAGTGAAAAATTTGGGTTACCAGTCCCAAGTGGTTTTTCCCTTAACATGGTTTCCACGTTAAAGTTCCATGTGTCAATGTGTTTATGATTCATTACTTTAGTGTTTTGCATTACACTTAACTTAATTGGATTGATCGATATACTCTAGATAATTTACTATCTTTTGGTAATTGACAGATTGCTAATCGGTAAATCTACAATAGAAGGCTTTACAAAGCATTCCGAGGAGTAGTAAATTGATATAAGTATTTGGAGGCATTCATCTTATAAGACTGAAGATAACTAGAGGTATAATTTTGTGGTACTAAGTTTTAAGGGTTTATTATTGGAATATTTTTTAGGCCACTAATTCACCCCCCCCCCCTCCTCTCAGTTATTACTAACAATTGGTATCAGAGCTTGTGTGTTTATAAAAGGAGTTTAATAGCTAGAGAAAAAGATCACAAGATGAACAGACGAGATGTGCCCAAGTTGAATAAAGACAACTTTGCATCATGGAAAAGCAGAATAAGACTCCGCTTATCAGGTATTGGAAATGATATTGTTCAATACTTAGATACTAAATATGTGTTGCCTACAAGACCTCATACTCTTGAGAAATTAAGAGTCAAGCATGAGCATAATTGCATGATGATAGAACTTGCATCATCACTCTCTGATGCTGAGTTTGAAGATGTCAAAACATGCACCTCTGCAAAGAAAATGTGGGATAAGTTTGTTGGTAAACAGATTGTTCTTTTATGCTTTAACTCTAGAATACCCAAATATTTAAGAACAATTGAATACAACATCTGGGAAATTGTGACTAAACAACTAGTTTCCCTCTGAATTTAAAGGTACATCTCCCTTAATTAAATGATCTTCAATGAATATTGATCCTTCCTATTCTAACAGGGGTATGTTCTTGACCCGATAGCGGAAGAGGTAAACCAAGCTAATCCTAGATAGGAAATAGCTCACGCAGGATAAATTCAACTCCAACTTTATCCAATTTCAAGACTTCATCAATCATATGACTCCTTAAAAATGGTAATGCAATAACTGATAATGAAAATGTAAATGCAAGACTTTAATGATTTAATGATAAAATGATAATGAATCAATCTATTTCACAGGGATGTCTCCCAGACTTAGAATAATACTAGATTTTCCCCTAATTAACTGTATCAAATCACAATACAGAATTCTGGTTCAACCACAAACTATAAATCTAATTCCAAAGAAACATTCTAATTTAATAGATCAATAAATGTAATGTAGTGGATCAGTTAAAGAAATGGCATTCAGACATACAAATTTGACTCAACAAAATGTTATCTTTCACACCAAAATATAGCCGACCTTTGTATTAATTTTAGAAATAATACATATAGGGTTCCAGAGTTGGAACGTTACAAAAAGGGGGTAACCAAAATAGATCAAATTCCCTAACTAGAAATGATAAACAAAAGTTTATCCGTTACAATACTATCAAAATTTAGCACAAGAGGGAATCTATCTGAGCTTCGGTTTACTTCCCCTTGTCTAATTTGGCCCTATAGGCAGTGACAGCTGTACTAATTGGGATGAGCTCTTCATGCCTATTAATATGGACATTAGTGTATCTGATGATCCATCTGGAATGTTCTTTGGCTAGGCTCTTGATCGCATCTATCTGATCCTTCAGTTCTTCCATGGCTTTAAAAATGCATCCACTCAACTACTGGAGTTCTGGCACCTTGTCCAAATGGGTGGAAGATTGTTTTGCCAGCTTATGCACATAATCAGAAAATGATTTCTACATGTTAGCCGATCCGATCATTTATTTTCCCTAATCGCTTGTTTGTGATTTCATGTACAGACCTTGAAGAAGTTTAAAATCTTTGTTCTACTCTGCCTTGATCTTGACATCTGTCTGCTGCAACCCTGTTTCAGCTTGGATGATCATTTAAATTTTAAATTCTAGGATTTGAATTCATTCAATCAAAGGTTCATCTCCTTTATATAAGATCTTGGCCTTTAATGCCTCCTTGGTCTTCATTTTAACCACCACATGCAGCATTACTATGCATTCTTGACATCTCACTCTCTCTAATGCGAGAGTTTGCAAATTCTTTTCAATATTATTCCTTTCTTTTGCTAGCCTTAGGAGAGCATTACCCAGTTGCTCGAAAACTACCAATCCCTTAGATTTGAGCCTCTCAATCCACATCTTGCCAATCTCCCTAAAGTGTCTATCCTCTTGCAACTTGGCTATGATGGTTTGGTTCTCTGCAACACTGAGATCAAAAGTGGTCTACATACCGGGAACACTTGCTATCAGAGTGATGAGTTGTCTGATGAAATTAGTTAGCTCAACTACTTATGCTTTAAGTTGAACTTTAGCAGTTTTGAGCTCCTCAAGCTCTTCTTCTATTACCACATTGGTGGACTTCCACCAATATACCTTGGTGTCATGATGAGAAAGCCCCATGTCAAATGACTGGAACTGAAAATTGAAGGCAGTCATATCTTTGATTCTTCCCTCCCTTGTAGGCTTTGCCACCTTCATAGTGAAATGCCATGTTTCAGGATCTTGACCCAGTGTAGACATTGTCTTCACTTTATTTACTTTACCCACTGTAGTGTTGGGTTGCAAGGCCCATGAGAGAGTATCTTTTCTGGAAGTCCCTTCCTCTGCTCTCTTCCTTTTATGCTCTAGAATATTTTCTATCCAGGATTCAACACTGGAAACTTTGGAAGAAGAAACCAACTCTTCTATGAACAACTTTCTGATGACCGGAGGAGTAGCTTTAGGTCAGGAAGAAAATGGATTCATTGATGTAGGAGAGGAGGAAACTAATCTAATGACTTGAACAGATTCTTGTTGCTTCTCAACCCTCTCATTTGATTCTATGGCTGAGGTATTGGAGATATCTTCACCCACCTATACTACAATAGGGGATCCTCATCTTGGAGTATCTTGGGTTGAAGTGTCAACTTGTGTATCTACAGCACTAGCTTTAACTGAATGCTCAGGTCCTGCACCTTTAGTGGAATCTTCTGTAGGCTTGGCCAGCTCTGTAGAAACTACTTCTTTTGTCGACCTAATGTCTAGAAGCGGGCCCTCTCTGCATGTCTTCTTTGGTTGGATATCTTTCTTAGGAGGCTCATCACCCCTACTAGCTAGTTGTGATGAACCTTTGGCCATAGTTGGGATCCTTATTGAAGAAGTTGTTGTAGTGCTTGAAGTATCTTTTTTCAAGGTTCACTGAGAAGGAGGCTTCCTTTCTGACCTCTTCCTTCTACTTGCAGTCCATTCGACCCACTGCTCTATTCTTTTTTAAATCCTACCCATTAAGGTTTCCAAGTCGTTAATGGCCTGCCCTAGCATGGTCTCGAAGCTTATAGGGAGTGGCTTTATTTTCTCCAAATATGTATTATCATACATATGTTGACCATCATCTTCCAACCCCTCCACTACAATGTTAACTTTGAACTTTTTGATTTGTTCAATGGTTAACCTGGCGTAGAATCTCTCTCTGCTCTCTAATTCATCTTTGCAATTAGCTCAGTAGTCTTCAATATCATCAACATGATGAATTGCATGACTCATTTGCAAGGAATCTCGAGCATAATTTACATGATCATACTGTGGCCTCAAGACATCATATGTCTCCAACTGGAACCTCTTTGAGAATGTCTTCAGAACATTCTTTGCCTCAGACCGGGATGTGTAACTATAAGCTCCAATGGTCATCAGGAAGTCGTAACCCTTCTTCTTAGCATCAGCACAGATCAAGTTCACCTAGAGTGCCTGCCTCATTACCTCGACCGGCATGATCATATCATTGGGATATATGGTCAACTTCAAAGGGAAGTCATCAAATCCTACAAGATGAATATATGAGAAATCCGCAAATTGAAAGAAAAATTACCCAAATTAGCTGATAAAAGCCATGGCTTTAGGAGAAAATCTCCTTTCTGGGAAACCTTGTAGCTCCCTGCACAGTCTCATTGTGAATGTATCATTAACTCTTAGATATTCAGCATAACTGTTATGTATTTGTAGACATGGGAAAAATTCATAGCTTTTAACATCATCTAGGAATT
>MU227780.1:687124-719923 GCA_018584345.1 Thuja plicata | reverse complement strand
CTGAATTCTCAAGAGAAGTTGAGCCACAAGCACATGAAATGGGTGGAATACTTACAAGCTTATACCTTTAATATCAAACACAAGAAAGGTGTCCTCAATAAGGTGGCAGATGCATTGTCTAGAAGAGATCTTACCATCCAAGAGATTTAGTTGAAGAGCATGAGAATAGATCATTTCAAAGATCTATATGCTGATGATGAGGATTTTGCAGACATTTATAAGGTATGTGTTGAATACAAGAACCATTTTCATAGTAAGTATGTTGAATACAATTTGCAAAGTAATATTTTGTTCAAGGGGAATCAATTATGTGTCCCTAGAGGATCTATTAGGGAGAATATGATCCAGGAAAAGCACAATGGTGCATTGAGTGGTCACTTTGGGATCACTAAGACCCAAGAACTTGTTCAAAGGTTCTACTATTGGATGAGAATGAACCTGTATGTTAAGAGGTATGTAAAGAATTGCATTGTATGTCAAAGAGCCAAGGGTACTTCTTCAAATGCTGGTCTTTATCGACCACTACCTATTCCCACTATGCCTCAGGATTTCTTGAGCATGGATTTTGTAGTTGGGTTACCCAAGACAAGGCAAGGCATGGATAGTGTTTATGTAGTTATGGATAGGTTTAGTAAGATGGTTCACTTTGTGCCATGAAAGACAACTCATGATGCTAGCCAAATAGCCTCTCTCTTCTTCAAAGAGATAGTAAGAATCCATGGGCTACCTAAGAGCATTGTGTTTGATAGAGACACCAAATTTATGAGTAATTTTTGGAAGAATCTTTGGCAAAGATTAGGCACTAATTTATCCTTTGGGTCTACCTACCATCCCCAAATCGATGGTCAGACTTAAGTGGTGAATAGAAACCTGGGAAATCTACTAAGGTGCTTGACAAAGGAGTACGAACAACAATGGGATCAACTGATTGGACAAGCTAAATATGCCTGCAATGACACCATAAATAGATCAACAGGGAAGAGCCCCTTTGAGATAGTATATGGATTGCATCCTAGAGGAGTCTATGAGTTGAGAGACTTGAAGGATGGAGTGAAGGCAAGTGGATATGCAGATGACTTTTCTTGTACAATGCAATAAATACATGATGCAGTCTGGAAAACTCTAACAGAGAACACCTTGAAACATAAAGCAAAGATTGATGAGAGTAGAAGAATAGTTCAGTTCAATGTGGGTGACTTGGTGATGGTACATCTAAATAAATCAAGACTTCAAAAGGGAGTCCCTCACAAGTTGCAGATGAGAAGGATAGGTCCCTGTCCTATCTTGGCTGAGTATGGTGAAAATGCATTCAAAGTTGAGCTCCCAAAACACAGTGGACTGTCACCTATTTTTAACATTGCAGACTTAGTCCATTACAAAGGACCACAACAAGATATGGATTAGAGTCTCCAAGAAGTGATCAGAGATGTGGAAGATCTACAATTACCCTCTGCTACAATCATTGCAGCTGACAGTATACTTGATACTAGAATCTACAATAAGACAATAACTAAAGAGTATAAGGATCAAAAGACATGATCAAACCAATGCTGATGCAGTATGGGTTAAAGAATTAGAGTTTAAGAAGATGGGGATTCATCCAAGCATCCTATATCCTAGGGTGGATTGAACTTTTTGTTTTGGGGAGGATGGTGCAGGAGCACACCTAGGCTAACCTCCATGTTTTAATCATTTTTGGCTTGTACTTGACATTGGAAAAGTCAAGATAGTTAGGTTGTTTCTATACCTTAGAAGGTCATGTCAATGTGGGCTAGATGAGTTAGTCATTAGGACTAAGGTCACAACAATAGCCATTGTTAGTAGTTTTTCAATTACTTAGGCTTAGTTGCTAAATGTTGGATTTGAGTCCTGAATGTGTCCTAAACACATAAATGAGGACATAGAGATGCCTTGAGGCCTTTAATGATATTGGATCCTCTAAATGAAGAGGTTATAGGTCCTAGAAATGATGAAAGTGGCATAAAAGGAAAGATGCCAAAAGTTGTTAAATTGTTGTCATGACAACATTTTCAATTATTGCAAATGTTGCATGCAACACGGTTACCTTGGATCCCCCTAAAAAATAGGAATGGGGAATCGACCAACAAGGCCTATAATGATGGAATAAGGCATCTAATGGATTGAGAGACTCTAATCTCATCAGTTAGTCTTTGATTGTAACAAGTTTGGAAGTGTAATACAGTCTGCAATTTTGTGTTTTCAAAAATCCCGAGCATTTCCTTGTGACAGTGATACCTTATGGATTGAAAGATTTGAACTAATGATTGTTTTGTGTCCTTAGGATAGTTTGGAGTGTTTTTCATTAAATAGTCAAGTTTCTTTGTGGTCTTTTAAGGTCTTGTATAAATTGTTTTGTGTTTAGAGAGTCTACTAGTCTTATCTTGACCAGTCGGTCTAGTTATGGCTCCCCCATGAAATCTAGCCATGGGAAAACCCTAAGGATGGATGGAAATGTTAGGGGAGTAAGTAGTGTACATATGTTTAGGATTAGGATTCTTATAAATATGGAGAGTTATTTTTACTACTAAGCCCTAGGCGAACTGACAGTGCCTGGTTAGTGGTTTAGGATAGAAGAATTGACATGTTTCATACAGGGGAAGAAAGTAATGTACGGACTAAGTACAATTATAGTTAGGTTTTAGTCATACCTTGACATGTTGTTATGGTTGAGTTCATACCAATCACTAAGACCAAGTTTTGAAAAAGTTTTCAACTAAGTTGCAGACAATCCTAGAAATTAGGCCTATTAGCCCTATTGGACCTAGATTGTAGGAACCCTATGTATGGATGACTTAGGGAACTAAAACTTTAAAAATATCTTGTAAAAGGATAAAGGGTATCTGAATATGGTCTTATATTTTCAAGTTCTTTGGAAAATTTTTACAAGAAATAGGAAAAGGTTCACTGTGAAAGGCTATAAGGAAACCAGCCCTATTAGGCCTCTTTGAGACTAAAGTTGGAACTCGATTGTAAAGAGTTAAGAGATTCTCAAAAATGGAGTCAAATGGGATTCGATGGACTGTCTACATGATGATGGAAACCCCTACAATGATTCATGGATGTTAGAGTGCAGTTGACACTTGGATCCTTCTAAGTGTAGGAGAGAAAAGTGAAGATTTGAACTAACAAAAGGTGTTAGTCTTTCAAGGTGAAGCACATGAGTGGAGAACTCTTAGAGAAGAGTTGGAATTGGACTTATTTAATCATCTAATCCAATCAAGACCTAGAGGAGATTAGGTTCCTAGAAGAGACAAGTTAAGTTCTCTTAGGTGAAGTGCAAGCAAGCCTTGGAACAATTACATCACAACGGGAACACTCCCCCTTCAAAGATCGACAACAATCATAGTGAGATCACTGACACTGATATCGGGAACATGGATTGGGATGACTTCCTTACAATATGTGACTAACCATCTAGGAGATCATAGGATTGTACCTCCTTGGTATTAACAGGACTGGTTAGTGCAGCAGCCCACCCAGTAGTTGTATCCTCACCTGAACTAATCATCACCCTGGCCAATCATTACAACTCTGACGAGAGGGTGGTCCAGAACAAAGAGGGACAAATAGTACTAGATATCTGGCCTAATGTCATAGAATATGATTTCCATCTCCATAAAGGCATGGACAAGTTCTATGACTTATTCATAGAAAAGGGATACTTATGGTTCAGAAACAAAGGGGAGGAGGCTTATGAAATAGTTAATAATCACTACCTAGAGAAACCTCTCCCCAAAAACAAGCTGGACAAAATAGAATTGAGGAGAGGATACATGAAAGATGACATCAAGGCTGCAATAACAATGATAAGCTGAGTCTACGGGTTACCACAATCAGTCCAACTGGAGAATTTGGTGATTCTCCTCATAGAAAGAATCAAGGGCTGCAGGTCTAGGTTCGAATGGGAAACCATCATTAGTGACAAATTGGATGAACAACTAGTAGCAGTAAAACACAACCCTAAGTTTTATATGATTACTTACATAGTGTACCTACTAGCAACAAGGGTAGATTACCCAGGGCTTGTAAAGAGAGGGAGCCTAAATGATCCCAATGCATGGCCCCACATCGTATATCCCCAGTTACAAAAAAGTGCAAAAATGTAAGAAGATAGCCCAAACTATCGGATAGTCAATGATGCCTTCATTTTTGCAATCATCCGATCTATTGAGGGTGATTTTGCAAAAAGAATGTCAACAGAAGCAGCCGCCAGGGTGAGGGCCATAGGCGCCTATTATATACAATTTAGAACTTTCACATATATTCAGATAGCGGGATCGATTGTGAATCCAAAGAAGTTGCCTAGATATCCATCCTACTGGATAATCATTTTAGAAATAGCCCGGCAGCTTGCAGATGCATATGAACACATAAAACACAAGAAGAAGCACTACTGGCATTTTCCCATTTCACTAGGGCCTTATACCCTACAGGACATGAAGGTTTGTAAATATTTAGCCTTCAAGTGGGATGATTGCCCCCTGTAGCTCTATGGAATAGTACGGCCTTGATTTGATCCTATCGATACATACAACCACATCATTGGCAAGTTTTACATTCATGAACCACACTTGGAGGATCACTGGATGAACTGCGTAGATGATCATGAGGTCAGAATCCAAGATTATTGCAGAATGACTCTTACCTTGGCCAAAGAAGTCATAAAGACCCTTATTCCCTCAAAAGTTTGGGAATATGACTCAAAAGAGGTCCTGGAGGCCATCTATACAGATGACAAAATATATGAATGACCCATCATGAACGTAGAGGTTGACAAAGATGAGAATGATGACATAAAGTTTTGGGCAAGACACGTAATGAGAAAGCACTGCCACAGACATTGAGCATGGTGTATGGTCATGAACGTGCAGTAGAGTATGAGTCAAACCCAAGGCCCTAGGCCCAAGGCTCCTAAAACAAGAATGACTAGACAGATAGATACTCTCACAAGGCAAGCATAGGTTACACCGGATGAGGGACCTTCTATTTCTGGAAAATCTCCTTCTGTCACCAGAAAGGGGAAGAAGACATACAAGAGAAAGAAAACTTCTACACCTCCACAATTTGAAACCATACAGGAAGACCCTCAAGGAGAGGAGGAAGAGGTTCACCTAGTTAAAAGGACCAGGTCTTAGAAAAGGAGAGAAAAGGAGATCAGTTGGAAACAACAGGAGGAGCCTAAAGAGCAAGATAACCCCTTAGACACTCTAGGATCAGATGAGTTCCAGATATCAGACTTTGAAGGTCTAGAAGGATTCTCAGACCAAGGCCAAGATACACTGGATTACACAACTAGATATGAAGCAAGCGGTCCTTCTCTTTTTGAACCACAAGTGATATTAACTCCACCTCCCACTCAATTTACTAATCCAAAGCCAAATACACCCAAGGTGGGAGATAGTTCTAAAGAAAATTAAAGTTCTAAGAATTAAGAGTCTCCAATCACCAAAAGGGTGACTACCAACAAGCCTGCAATAGAGGTTAATGCCATCATAATGCCTCCTCACATTCCTACTCCTCCTACTGATTTCCCACCTCTTATTCCTACTCCACCCACATTTCTCATAAATCCACCAACTACTCTTCTATTTCCAATCCCAAATTTCCCAACACCTACTCCACCACCACCAAGCCCTTTGACTTGCCACATCCTGACATCAGGAGGATCGGTAACCAAAGAGGTTGCATTATCCCTCAAAACAATAATGGCAGTTATGATTGGTCTCAATACCGAAGCCTCAATCAATTCCTTAGGAGAAGAAGACAAAATTCAGGAAAAACAAGAGGAGGAAATGCAAGAGGGAGACAAGGTAGAATAAGAAAGGGGAGAAGAAGAATAATACCAGAGAAAAGAAAGTAAAGTGGAATAAAGATAGGAACAAGAAGAGGGGCCAGATAAAGAGGTGACTCCAGGGTCCTAGAATTTGGATTCAATCCTTAATATTACCCCATATGAGTCGGTCACTGTATCTAGTAGACCCACCTGGTTTACCAAAGAAATCAAGTCTAGGAGGAGAACCTACTCAGATGAAGATGAAGGGGAAAACATGGATATATCATTCTTAGGGAAAGCCTTTTCATCACGTAGAAATCATATTACTAGCACAGATAATGTCCTATGTTACCCTGGATAATAGGGGACACTGGAAGGCACAGGTTGCGGTCCCATCTACCAGCATCTCTCAAGCCCAAACTACTTCAAAAGACAATACATTTGAACAAGTAGATTTAGGGGAACCTACCAAGGAAGGGAGCAAGACACTGGCAGGCTTAGGGCTCAAACATGCTCTAGGTTTTATGAGTAAGGATGAGGAGACTATAAGGGCCTTGACAGAACAAAATGAAGCCTTGAAGAAGTTCATCCACAAAATGGTTGGTCCCATTGACCCTAACTGCCCAAAGGCCTCACTACAAATAGTATTGAATAAAAGAAACGCCCCAAACTTACCGGCAGGATTAACCCCATCCTTCATCAAAGCAAGTGCAGATTGGAAGGGGGATTTTGAGAAATATGGGGAAAGTGACATCAAGAAAATATTCAAACCTTATAGGGTTATTCTAGTGGAGGCTACAAATCTGATAGATTTGATGACAGATGATGGTGGCCTAGAATCTGAGACAAGCAAGTGGAGGGTTTCCCTCTAGGATCTACAGATCATCAGAAAATAGCGCTTCCAGATACGGGTAAAGGTATATGAAGGTGAGGAGCTAGAAAAATTTGAGGCATGGAACAAGCGCATAATGAAGATGATTAACATTTACGAGAAATGTCAAGCTTCCATATTGGATAAGAAGAAGGAGGTCCTGGAATGGGTGGGAGAAATAGAAATCTTCTTCACAGGGATCAGCCTTGATTTATAATAGGATGAAGACAAACATGTCTTACGGCCATCCAAAGAAGTGGTCCAATAATTCAGGGACATCATGGCAGGTGCAAGGACTAAGGAAGCCCTACAATAATTATTTTATTCAAAGGAAGAAATGACGAATATGACGAATCACATAGAAGAGATCCAGTTCTTTGCTTCCAAGCTAACTGCCTTTAAAGAAAATTAGGAACGGAAGGTTAACATGGTGAAAAGGAAGGAGATAAACTATGAGGAAGTCTAGGAGATCATGCAGAGGCTCAGGGCTGCACACCTAGAGGTGTTCTCAAATTGACCCTTTGGACCACAAAGAAGTTTTGGAAAATAAGTCCCCCACACTTAAATATTTCCCTAAAGCAATTTTTGACCCTTCAGCCCCTGCAAACAATCCAACCCTTTGGCCTTTCAGCCTTCCAGGATTTTTGGCCTTTCGGCCCTACAAAATTTTTGGCCTTTTAGCCTTCCAGGTTTTCAGCCTTTCGGCCCTCCAAGTTTTTGGCCTTTTCGGTCTTTTGGGTATTTAAGCCTTTTCATCCTCTGACAGGTCCAAACTTTGGACCAAGGTTTCAATGATAAACACTTAGAAGATTTTACACTAGAAAAGTTTCGAAGTTGAGGTCAGGGTCTGAAAAAACTGGGTGTTTCCAGCGAGATCACATTTTTCCACACCAGTTGAACTCCAAATCTAATTGATGGTCAACTTGAGTTTTTTTTAAGGAACTAAGGGTTCCCTACCAGTCTCAACCATCAGAAGAGCTTCTAGATGAAGATTCCAAGAAAGACTTCCAGAAACAAGAAGAAGACTCTGAGTTTTCTTAAGAAACCCCTTCTTCTTTTCTCTTTCTTCTTAGCAAGTTTGACCCTCCTTGCATGGGAAAACTGATTGTAAATGGGTTCATGGATCCATGCAAGTTATCTAGTGTCAGTTAAGAATAGTTTCCCTTCTAGTAAAGTTTTAGTTTAAATTATTTTTTTTCTTTGATGCCCTAAATTCGAAATTAAGAGTTGTGGATCAAATTCTATATATTGTAATCACAAAATCAATGTAAGGGTCAGACTCTTAATGCAATAAAGATATACATTTGGTGCTTCGTTTGTGGTGTGTGAATTGCTGCTACCTATGTGAAATTATTGAATGTATGCTTGCATTATTCATTATTTTCAGAGAGCCTCTTGTTTATTGTGCTTCAAATTCATGTTTCTTTTAGTTGGAGTTTGTTGTTGTTTGCTTTACCTTGCTGTGACAAATGCGTGGAAGAGATCATCTTTGGGCTTAACAATAAATCTGTCTAGTGGGTGCACACATCTTGGTGGCTTCACAATTTGATTGATTTTGAATATCTTGCATGAGTGAATATGTCTTCTCTCCAAACGCTTGCATCCGTGGGGTAGTGAATTGTGACTTGGTCTGATTTATGCTTCGTGGGTTTACACCAAATCTCTCCCATCATTCAATTCACAAGGAAGGGTTTACAAACGGTTTATGTCTGTAGGATTTCACTTTCAGACATTTTCTTACTTTATCGTTACTCTATTCTCAACTCTCTTCTGTCTTTAAATTCTAAAAATCTAAAACATCTTGGAAAATACAAAATTACATTTTATTTATCAGAAACCCTCATATATGTTGAAACGGAAAATACCAAAAAGAACTAAAGTGTTTTGCAGTTTGATGTCTTGAACGAACCAGCAAAGGCCTCCTTGTAAACAATCACATTTATCTTCAACTGAGTAACCAAGAAGGTTGTGACCCAACCCCGGAGAACCTTGGGAATAACTCTGTCATTCTTTCAAGAGAGGAAATCGAATCTCGAGATCCTAGCAAGTTGGCTTGTGTCAAAACAACACTCAATAGAAGTGGCACTAGAAGGAGGGCCTCAAGACTCAAAAACTAGATAACATTGGATCTTTCTCCCCAAAGAGATTCGAGTGAGTGCTTAGATCATCTTTGAAGAGAGGTGAGTTCCTTGAACTCACCCATCATCGTAAAGCTCGCAGTGACAAAGGGAAGAGCAAAGAAAAATCCTCTTCCCACCTTACCGAGTTTCAAAATTCTTTTGAATAGTAATCACCTATCACTGCCCCAACTGTCATTGTAGCCATAACGCAAAATTAGAACTTGCAAAATTAGAATTTGTAGCAACCTCGACCGATGGCCTTTTTTGCTAATGCAACTAGCTCACCCCTAAATTTTGTTGGGTAGCTCCATGAGTTACCCAAAAATCCAGAGAATTTTTGCACCCAATTTATATATGGAAAATCAAGGAAATTTGCAACCGTAAAGAGATTTCCCACCAAGATGTTGTTTGTCATTTATTCCCATACACTTTGGGAGAATTCACTTACAATTGGTACCTGAATTTACCACAAGGATCTATTTCCAAATGGAACGAGTTCAAGACCAAGTTCCTCAATCAATTCAAACTGTATGTGGATTCGGCCATGACACATCACCAGTTTATTACAATGAGGAAGGATCCTAAAGATCCTATCACCATGTTGAATCATCATGTTCACAAGATGCATCAAATTTTGGAAGCTCCTTAAACCATACCAGAAGAGGCTATCATACAAGTTTACTTAAAATCTTTGGATCCTTTCACCTCAATCTTTCTAAGGAGGCTTCCCCCGACGGACAGAGACACAATGCAAAAGGTGTATAATGAAGTTATCACATTCACCCAGCAGATGGACCCACAAGAAGGGAGTTATGCAGTGGTACCTATCATGAATAACCTTGTCCCACATCTGTTTGCAGCAAACAATCAAGCTTCGGCCACTCACATGCCTATGTTGAACCCCATTCTGGTGCAGCCATTTGCAGCCGCACCCACATCTATTATTTATCCAGGTTATGAGGCTCACAAGACAATGTTTGTGGAATAGAGAGTGGTGCCCCAAGCAGAGTTTGATATTCTCATGGCCTCTGAACTGGATGTCATGAAGAAGACATTGTCCCAACTCTCCAACGGGCTCACCCGAATGAAGTTAAATCCATCTCAGAATCAAGGTGGGTGTCAACAAGCACCAGTTGGCCCAAATACATATCCTCAAAACCCCAATCGGAGTTTCAACACATACAAAAACATGCAGGAGAAAACATTTGGACAGCAAAGGCCAAATAGGCCATGGAACACCAGACCCAATAACAGCAGCATCCCACCAGATAATGCCAGTTCTTATGAGGCTTTAGAAGCTAATTTTGTTGGGGATCCAAATTCACACCAAGGCAATAATGGACTAGGGAACAACCCTCGTGATCATTATATCCAAAACTCAGAAGAGCCCCAAGCACAATTTGATGCTATGGTGTTTGATTCCTATGAGTCTAGAAAGGAGGGAGGTACAGATGCTATTTCAGGAGAAGATGAGTTCATGTTTCCTTTCCAAAAAGAGAATGAACCTGAGTATTCTAAAGTACACGCTTTCCAAAATGATTAAAGAAACTCATACAACCTTCATAGTAGAAAGGAGCCTCTCACGGATGGTATTCCCCCAGGAAAACAACCAACCCCACCAGATCCTCGGGCTAGTAACAATCACATGCCTCCTAAAGGCCCTAATGGTCCTACACCTCCTACAAAAAGTACGTATGCCAGCTAAAGGGGTGTGCCATGGTCAAGTGACAAATACAGTGCAGTTGATGAACTGAAGAAAACCAAAGTGAACATATCTATGTTTGAATTACCGCAAGGTTGCCCATCTCAGAAGGAGGCCCTTCTAAGATCTTTGGACCACTCAAAACCTGGCTCGTCGACCAACAATGCAAGGGTGCCTATATCTAGCATCAACACATCTGAGGCTTTCCCCGCTATGTTCAAAGATAGGATGGAGGTCCCACCATTCTTACTTAGTCTACAGATGTTTGGAAAGAGCCTACACAATTGCCTAATTGATTCAGGAGCTTCATGCAATGTCATGCCTCTATCAATTTGACAGAAGTTGGGGACGGTGCCTCAAGTAACAAACCAAGTGGTCATGCAATCGGATAAAATTGAGGTCAAAGTGATCGGTGTGCTCAAAGATTTACACATTCAATTATTTGTAGATCCCAGAATACAAGAACGCATTGATGTGCATATAGTAGACATACCTAAAACTTGTGGGATGTTGTTAAGTCAAGAATGGACCAAGTGCTTGAGGGGCTGGCTTTCCATAGATTTCACCCAGTTGTAGCTACCATGGAGAGGTCTGAATAACCAGATCAAGATTGATGCGGAGCATAAATTGAGATAGATGATCACCAAGTACAATGCCCTGAATGAAGTCATGTTCACCCAGACGAATTTGGGCACTTATCAGATGGATGACATTCTCATGTTCCAAATCCAAGAAGACCTAAAATTAGACCACAGCCCCATTTTGGGTCTCTTGGAGTTAGATATCAATGATGACATCTTCCAACACTTCATCAACAGCACCACAGTCAGCCTACAACACTTGGGACAAGATGCAGATCCTAACATTTTGTTACTATCAGGGTACTATCGATTACACCAAGCTAGCCATTCTGAGTTCACATGCCCCAGCTCCCAAGAAGCATTATCAAGGGTATTGAACCAAATCACCTTGTCAAGTAAGCTATCAGAGACCCCTACAATAAAAAAGGACATCCTCGAGACCAAGGACAAGAATAACATCCCGCCAGAGGTAGATGTCCCAGTTCCTACAATCACCCCAAGCCAAGATCAGTATAGTGGGTCATATTCTGATGACAGAGGCCCAGCCTCAAACATACTTAGTGAGTGGAGTACCTATGATGATGGAGCATGCCCCCCTTATAAAGGAATGCTAGAAGAAAAGGGTGGTGAAAGTACCGAGATCATCAGACCCGGGCATACCCAAGGTACAGGAGAATCAACCTCTTCTAACAGTGATGGGGAGAAAGGGTGGAGACTTAAAACCAAGGACCCTCTAAAGAGAAAATCAGCCAAAACAAATCCTACCAAGCAA
This sequence comes from Thuja plicata, assembly GCA_018584345.1. NCBI lineage: Eukaryota > Viridiplantae > Streptophyta > Pinopsida > Cupressales > Cupressaceae > Thuja > Thuja plicata. Next base: position 708,083 of record MU227780.1, on the reverse strand, counting down.
CCCCAGATATGGAAATTGCACTTTGACAGTTCCAAATGTAAACAGAGAGCAAGTGTAGAGATTGAATTGATAAACCTGAGAGGTAAGTCTTTCTATGCCGCTTATAGGTTACAATTTTTGTGCACTAACAATGTTGCAGAGTATGAAGCATTGGTCCCTAGACTCCTCGTGGCACATGAGAAAGGAATAAGAATCCTGATAGTAGAAGGGGACTTTCAATTGGTCGTCAAGAAGATCTATAGTCAGTATACTTACAATGACAAAAGGCTCTCAGCCTACCAAAATAGAGCATGGGACCTGATCAATGAATTTGATGCTTTTGACATCAAAACCATCCCAAGAAGAAGAAATGTCATCGCTGACACCTTGGCCGTGTCGTCTAGTTCATTACATCCAATGGAAAAATCCAAGTTGAAGAAATTCTTAGTTGAACTTGTCGCAGCTCCAGCCATTCCAAACAACGTCACTAACTTTCAAGTCTTCCAAGATGATCAGCATATTTTGGAGTTCATCATGTGCGCCGGTGTGTTTGAAAAACAAATCATCGACGAGGAAAAGGAAGGTGAAGAAATAGTTGAACTCGAAGCTCCTGATGATCAAGGTGTTATAAATCTAAAAACCAACGCCATACCCAAAGGGATGGTAGAACTAGAGAGGATTTTGACAATGACAAGACTGCAATAGGGAGACACCCAGATGTAACACCGGATGGTAAATAACATGATACCTAAAACCTTGGCACAGAAGAGGAACCTAAGGAGGTCCACATTGGTAAGGTAGGAACCAAAGAAGAAAAGGAAAAAATGGTCTAGCTCCTCACTGAATATTGAGATGTCATAGCATGGAGCTATGAAGAATTGAAGACATATGACACCTCAGTCATAGTACACAACATCCCCCTGAAACTAGACTCCAAGCCTTTCCAGCAGTGGAAAATGCCTATGAACCCTACCATGGAACCCTTGATTCAGAAGGAGGTTTAGAAGTTGCTCGATGTCAGGATCATCTTTCCAATCCAGCATTCCACATGGGTTGCGAACCTGGTACTCGTAAGAAAGAAAATTGGAGAGATTAGATTGTGTGTGGATTTCTGGAATCTCAACAAATCTTCTCAGAAGGACAATTACCCACTCCCATCTCTTGATGAAGTACTGTAAAAGTTAAATGGGTCCCAAATGATGTCCTTTCTAGATGGTTATTCAGGCTACAACTAGGTGATGGTGCAAGAGGAAGATAGGCTGAAAACAACATTCACAACCAAATGGGGAACCTTCGCCTATCGCCGGATGCCTTTCGTACTGATTAACGCAGGGGCCACTTTTCAAAGGCAATGGACATAGCTTTCAAAGGACTAGTTGGGAAGTTCATTATCATCTATATGGATGACCTCACAGTTTTCTCAAAATAAAGAGCTGACCATTTAAGTGACCTTAGGAAATGCCTTCAAAGATGCAGGGAATTCAGGATTTCCCTCAATCCCAAGAAATGTGTGTTTGGGGTAACTAAAGGCAAACTCTTGGGACATATCATCTCAGAGAAGGGGATATCCATAGATCATGAAAGGGTGGAAGTCATTCTAAAATTGACACTGCCACACAGCCACAAAGAGCTAAAATCTTTCTTTGGGAAGATCAACTTCATAAGGAAGTTCATTAGTGGTTTCACAGAAATAGTAAAACCGTTGAACGACACGCTCAAGAAGGATGCCAAGATTGAATGGACTCTCCTAGCTAAGAAATATTTTGAGGAGATTAAGAAAGCCATCACTATGGCACTGGTCCTCATCAGCCCAAACTATACTATCCCTTTCAAGGTTTACTCTTTTGCATCTGAGCACTCATGCGTGGGCATCCTCACACAGAACAAGAACAGTGAAGATTAAAGACCCATAGCTTTCATGAGTTGCCCTTTCAAAGATGTTGAGCTTAGGTACCCAAACCTGGATAAACAGTCATTCACTCTCATCAAAGTGGTGAAAAAATTTAGACATTACATCTTGAGAAGTAAAGTCATTGGGGTAGTTCTAGACGCAGTCGTAAAGTCCCTTTTTATGCAGAACGAGCTAGGAGAGTGGAGAGGAAAATGGATGGCCATCCTCCAAGAGTTTGAGCTTGAGATACAACCAATGAAACTAGTGAGAGGACAAGGCCTGACAAAGCTGATCTCTGAGGTTGAAGAAGGTCTGGTCTGCCAAACCTACACCAATCAAGGTGTGATGAGTGATGTATGGTACAGAGACATAGTGTATTATCTGTTGCAAAACCTTTTCCCAGAAGAAATGAGTGGTTCTTAGAGAAGAGCCTTGACAATCAAGAGTAGCTCCTACATGTTGAAGAATGGACAACTGTACAAATACAATTATGAAGGCCTATACCTAAGGTGCTTGGACAGACTCAAGGAAAACAAAATCCTAGAAAATTTCCATGACAAATACGGAAAAGGACATGGGTTAGATGACGCAACGGCTCACCAGATCTTAAGGGTAATTTATTTTTGGCCTACAATATTTAGAGACACAAGCGAACATGTGAGATCTTTCCACACTTGTCAAACTAGCGCAACTCGAGAGAGAAACCCCGCAATGCCCCTACAACTAGTATATGAGGTACACCCTTTTGCCCAATGGGGCTTGGATTTTTTTGGAATGATTAACCCCCCTTCGTCTGTAGGGAAAAAGTTTATCCTAATAGCTACTGACTATTGCACCCGCTGGATGGAAGCTCAAGCATTGAATAATTGTACTACAGAGATCATAACCAATTTCTTGGAGGAGCACATTATAACTAGGTTTGGGATGCCATTTTATCTGGTATGTGACAATGCTCCCTCTTTTTCTTTGGCCTTGCTGACACAATGGGCCTTTGAGAACCAGGTAATCCTCAAGTTCTCTTCAAATTACTATATGTAATGAAATGGTGTAGCAGATTCTACCAACAAGAACTTAATGACATTGATCAAACACCTCCTGCATGACAACCCCAGGGATTGGCACGTTCAATTGAAATACGCTTTGTGGACTGATTGCATAAGGATCAAAAATTCCCTGGGGATGTCTCCATATCATCTAGTTTATGGCTTGCAACCGGTCTTCCGTATGAACTTAAAAATCCCAATCCTCAGATTCATGGACCAATATGTGAGAGGAGAAGATCGAGTCCAAGTCTGGCTCATGAATCTCCTTAACTTAGAGGAGAAGCGAACATCGGCTCTGGAACATGTATCAAAACATCAAGCCATAGTCAAGAGGTGGTTCGAAAAGAGAGCCACCATTAAATCCTTTAGGATCTCTGACCTTGTCCTCATGTGGGATAAGACAAAAGAAAAGTCGGGCAGCCACACCAAGTTCCAAAGATTGTGGATAGGCCCTTATCAAATATTAGAGATCCTGGGGGAAAACACTTTTAGGATCAGAAAGTTGAATGGAGAGTTGACCCCATTGCTAGTCAATGGGAAATTCATCAAACATTACTTTGAATCCTAAGTAGGACTCCTTTCTGTCCCTTGTACCATAGTCCCCTTTTTCGGTTCTTTCCTTTCTTTGTTGCCCTCGATGTCAGTCCTTTCTTCCTTTCTTTTGTCGGGGCTCATTTGTTGTTTTTGGGTCAGTGTGTTCTTGGATCCATTCCAAGGTAATCCGCAACTCAGAGTAAGGGTATTTCTTAGTCAATTCTCCAAAAGTGATGTGCAACATAAAGAACATTGCTAAAAGGGCAAAGTGATGACAACTATTAGTGATCAACAAGAAGAAGTTTAAAGCTTGGTCATCCTAATCACAAAATACACTAAAAGGCAACACTCGAGAGCAATGGTTCCTTGAGCGTTTGATAGTTGTGACCAACACTAGTGCATAGATTCGGGTACCCACCAATCCCAGAACCGAGGTCTGAACGAATGCAAAGGCAGTGGCAAAAGAAAAGAATAGCTAAAGAGAGAGGAAAAGAAGCACGTGAAAAGAAAAGTGTCCCAAAGAGGCCACAAGTGTGAAATCTGGGTGGCACAACCTAATCGTTGCCCAGATCAAATCAAATATGGAAAGAAGATTTCATTGTTATAGACCTGAACACATGGAGTACACAAACATCCAGGGGCTTAACATATTTCAAAAGCACACAGAAGAAATAAAATGACTGTCCAAAAGATAGAACTCTTAAAAAAGCAAGAAAGCTATGGCTTAGCAGACAAAATAGACTTGGGCGACTATGGCAACCTCTACCAGGGCTATGAACGCCCAACTGGAAGTAGAGCAAGGTTATACTTGGGATTTGGGGAAAAATTTGTTGGGGCTATGAACACCTAACTAGTAGCAAATCTCTTTCCAGGAAACCTTGGTATACTTGGCGACGGTCGGGAGCAACTGGAAAATATTCTAGTTACCACAATCAAAGGTCAAGGAATGAATACACATGAACACACACTGGGAACCAACATAAAACCTTGGATTGGAATTCATTGAAAGATTGGTCAACACCAACACCTATTGACCTTGTTCCACTGCAAAGCCACAGCTCGGAAGAGTAATGATGATAAATAAATGCTTTGGTCATTCTTCTTTTTGTTGGGGCTATTTTTTGTGGGTCCACAACACACACTCAATTTTTTGGTCCTCTGACCATGGGGACCCCCCTTCTTTGTTTTTTTTTGGTTTTTTTGGTCTTGTTTGCCCCTTGAGTCCTTGCTCGGTCAGCCTCAAAAGAACCTATGTTAGCATAAGTGGACAAGCAGAGCACCTTTTCGGCCTTTCATCCCTTTCAGTGTTTTGGGGGACCATACTACCCTAAAACATCGAAATGGCCAAAAGGCTAAAAGTCAGTTCTTTCGATGTTTTTGGTCTCCGAAAATACCGAAAGGCTGAAGGTATCTACTTCTAAACTTTTGGCATTTCAGACACCGAAACCACTGAACAGGCTGACACTAAAGCCATGGGATATAAATTGCAAAAGGGCCATCATTTGAGATCATTATGTTTTTTCTCGAGAGCTTGCAGCTGCATCCTTTTTTTTCGCCCTTGACCCTGAGACTAATAGTGCACTCGCCTCCTTGCTATTGTCATATTGTTGTTCCCCCCCCTTGCCCTCCAAGGTAGGTCTCGTTTGTTGCCTCACCTTTTTTTTTCTTTTCCTTCCTCTAGTTTTTTTTCTTTCTTTCTTTGGGTTTTAGGGTTTCTTTGCCCTAGCACTTGTCCAGCCTAGGGCGTGTTGCCTCTTTCTTCCCTGGTCTCTAAGGGCCCTTGGGCACCTTCATTTTCATGGGAGGTCCATTCATGTCAAGTCAAGTTTTTTTTACCCTCTAGTTTTTATTAGGGTTTTGTCCGGTCGTGACCTTTGTCACAAGTTTTCAGCCTCTGAAAGGCCGAAAACCAGGTCAGTTGGTCGTGCCCTATTTTTAGAGATTTATCTTTTCGGTGTTTCAGACCTCCAAAAATTCCAAAATACTGACAAGTTTGAATCCCTGAAAGTCTTGTCCCTCATCGTTATTTCAAAGATTCGGCCCTTTCAGCATTTCAGACCTCTGAAATGCTCGAAATACCGCTACATCCAAGTCTCCGAGCCTTGGTTTTCAAGTTTTGAGACTTCCAATTTTTGGCATCCACAAAACCTTCAAACTTTCTAACGCTGAAAGGTCCAAAGGAACTCACTGAGAATGATGGCTTTTCTCTCTTTCGGCCTTTTTGGCCTCAAAAACTTTCTTTGGCGTTTGAAACCCTGAAAGTGCAAAAAACCTACATTCTCATGGACTTAGGCAGTTTTACTCTATTTTTCATAGTTTAGTCACCTTTCTTTCAATTTATTTCTTAAATAAGATACTGATACTTGCATATTTTATTACAGGAATGCCTGAGAAAAGAATTACTTTGTCCATGAAGTACCAATACAAGGGGAACACTCCCCCTTCAAAGATCAGAAACAAGCATAGTGAGATCACTGACACTGATATCATGAACGTGGCTTGGGATGAATTCCTTACAAGATGTGGCCAACCAGCTGGGAGATCAGAGGATTGTACCTCCCTGGTATTAGCAAGACTAGTTAGTGCAGCAGCCCACCCAGTAGCCGTATCCTTCCCTGAACTAATCATGATCCTGGCCAATCATTACAACTCTAACAAGAGGGTGGTCCAGAATACAGAGGGCCAAATAGTACTGGATATTTGACCTGATTTCATAGAAGATGTTTTCCATCTCCACAAAGGTGTGGAAAACATCAAGGCTGCAATAACAATGATAAGCCAAGTCTTCGGGTTACCGCAATCAGTCTAACTAGAGAATTGGATGATTCTCCTCATACAAAGACTCAGGGGCCACAGGACTAGGTTCGACTGGGGAGCCATCATTAGTGACAAATTGGATGAACAGCAAGTAGCAGTAAAACACAACCCTAAGTTTTATATGAGTACTTACGTAGTGTACCTACTGGTAGCAAGGGCAGATTACCTAGGGCTAGTAAAGAGAGGGAGCCTAAATGATCCTTATGCATGGCCCCACATCGTATATCCCCAATTATAGAAAAGGAAAAAAATGTCAGAAGATAGCCCAGACTACCGGATAGTCAATGATGCCTTCATTTTTGCAATCATCCAATCTATTGAGGGTGATTTTGCAAAAAGAATGTCAAAGGAAGTAGCTGCTAGGGTGAGGGCCATAGGCGCCTATTATATACAATTCAAAACTTTCACATATATTTAGATAGCGGGATCGACTATGAATCCAAATAAGTTGCCTAGATATCCATTCGACTAGATAATCATTTTGGAAATAGTTTGGCAGCTTGCAAATGCATATCAACACATAAAACACAAGAAGAAGCACTGCTGGGATATTCCCATTTCACTAGGGCCTTATACCGGACATGAAGGTATGTAAATATTTAGCCTTCGAGTGGGATGACTACCCCCTGTAGCTCTACGACACAATACGGCCTCAATTTGATCCTATTGGTACATACAGCCACATCATTGGCAAGTTTTACATTCATGAACCACACTTGGAGGATCACTGAATGAACTACGTAAATGATCATGAGGTCAGAATCTGGGATTATTGTAGAATGACTCTTACCTTGGCCAAAAAAGTCATCAAGACCCTTATTCCCCCAAAAGTTTGGGAATATGACTCAGAAGAGGTCCTGGAGGCCATCTATATAGATGAAAAAATATATGACCGACCTATCATAAACGGAGAGGTTGACGAAGATGAGAATGATGACATAAATTTTTGGGCAAGACACGTAATGAGAAAAACAAAAGAATGGATCAAAAGGCCCTACAAAATGAGCCCAATGCCTGTGAAAACATTGATGGATCCACCCAAGAAGGCAGATAAACAACACGGAGAGATAAACACAGCTCCCCAATACAAGAAAGCATCACCACAGAAGCCGAGCACAGTGTATGGTCATGAACGTACAGTAGAGTACAGGTCAAACCCAAGGCCCAAGGCTCCTAAAACAAGAATGACCAGACACATAGATCCTCCTACATGGCAAGCACAGGTTGCACCTGATGAGGGACCTTCTACTTCTGGACAATCTCCTCCTGTCACCAGAAAGGGGAAGAAGACATACAAGAGAAAGAAAACTTCTATGCCTCCACAATTGGAAACCATATAGGAAGACCCTCAAGGAGAGGAGGAGGAAGAGGTTTCCCTAGTTAAAAGGACCAGGTCTCAGAAAATGAGAGAAAAGGAGATCATCCAGAAATAGAAGGAGGAGCCTAAAGAGAAAGATAACCCCTTAGACGCTTTGGGATCAGATGAGTTCCAAATATCAAACTTTGAAGGTCTAGAAGGATTCTCGGACCAAGACCAGGATACACTAGATTACACAATGAGATATGAAGCAGGTGGTCCTTCTCTTTTTCAACCACAGGTGATATTAACTTCACCTCCCACTCAATTTACTAATCCAAAGCCAAATACACCCAAGGTGGGAGATAGTTCTAAAGCAAATCAAAGTTCCGAGAATCAAGAGTCTCTAATCACCAAAAGGGTGACTACCAATGAGCCTGAAGCAGAGGTCAATGCCATCATTATGCCTCCTCACATTCCTACTCTACCAACTGCTCTCCCACCTCTTATTCCTACTCCACCCCCATTTCTCATAACTCCACCAACTACTCTTCCATTTCCAATCCCAAATTTCCCAACACCTACTCCACCACCTCCAAGCCCTTTAACTTGCCACATCCTAACACCGGGAGGATTGGTAACTAGAGAGGCTGCATCAGCCCTCAAAACCATAGTGGCAGTAATGACTAGTCTCAATACCAAAGCCTTGGTTAATTCCTCAGGAGAAGAAGACAAAAGTCAGGAAAAACAAGAGGAGGCAATGCAAGAGGGAGACAAGGGAGAAGAAGAAATGGGAGAAGAAGAAGAATATCAGAGAAAAGAAAGTAAAGTGGAATAGAGATAGGAACAAGAAGAGGGGCCAGATAAAGAGGTCACTCCAGGGTCCCAGAAATTGGATTCAATCCTTCAGATTACCCCATATGAGCTGGTCACTATATCTAGTAGACCCACCTGGTTTACCAAACAAATCAAGTCTAGGAGGAGAACCTACTTAGATGAAGATGAAGGGGGAAATATGGATATAGAATTCTTAGGGAAAGAATTTCATCGGGTAGAAATCATATTAAAAATACAAACAATGTCCTATGTCACCCAAGACACTAGGGGACACTGGAAGGTACAGGTTGCGGTCCATTGACCAGCACCTCTCAAGCCCAAACTACTTCAGAAGACTATACATTTGAAGAGGTAGATTTGGGGGAACCTACTAGGGAAGGGAGCAAGACACTGGCAACCTTAGGGCTCAAACATGCTCTAGGTTTTATGAGTAAGGATGAGGAGACCATAAGGGCCTTGACATAACAAAATGAAGCCTTGAATAATTTCATCCACAAAATGATTGGTCCCATTGACCCTAACTATCCAAAGGCCTCACTACAAGCAATATTGAATAAAAGAAATTCCCCAGACTTACTGGAAGGATTAAACCCATCCTTCATCAAAGAAAGTGTAGATTAGAAGGGGGATTTTGAGAAATATGGGGAAAGTGCCATCAAGCAAATATTCAAACCTTATAGGGTTATTCTAGTGGAGGCTACAAATCTAATAGATTTGATGACAGATGATGGTGGCCTAGAATCTGAGACAAGCAAGTGGAGGGCCATCCTCCAGGATCTATAGATCATCAAAAAATAGTGCTTCTAGATCCTGGTAAAGGTATATGAAGGTGAGGAGCTAGAAAAAATTGAGGCATGGATCAAGCGCATAACCAAGATGGTTAACATTTACAAGAAATGTCAAGCTTCCATATTGGATAAGCAGAAGGAGGTCCTGGAATGGGTGGGAGAAATATAAATCTTCTTCATAGGGATTGGTCTTGATTTATACTGAGATGAAGACAAACATGTCTTACGGCCATCCAAAGAAGTGGTCCAACAATTTAGGGATATCATGGCAGGTGCAGGCACTAAGGAAGCTCTACAACAATTATTTTATTCAAAGGAAGAAATGATGAATATGACAAATCACATAGAAGAGATCCATTTCTTCGCTTCCAAGCTAACTGCCTTCAAAGAAAAGTAGGAATGGAAGGTTAACAGGGCCAAAAGGAATGAGATAAAATATGAGGAAGTCTAGGAGATCATATAGAGGCTCAGGGCTGCACAACCAGAGGTGTTCTCAAATATACCCTTTGGACCACAAAGAATTTTTGGAAAAGAATCCCCCCACACTTAAAGATTTCCCTAAAGTAGTTTTTGGCATTTTGGCCCCCGCAAATGATCCAACCCTTCGGCCTTTTGGCCTTCCAATATTTTTGGCCTTTCAGGCCTACATAATTTTTGGCCTTTCGGCCCTCCGAGTTTTTGGCCTTTTCAGCCTTCTAGGTATTTCGGCCTTTTTGGCCTCCGAAAGGTTCGAACTTTGGACCAAGGTTTCGATGATAAACACTTAGAAGATTTGACACTAGAAAAGTTTCAGAGTTGAGGTCGGGGTTCAAAAAAACTAGGTGTTTCCAGTGAGATCACATTTTTCCATACCAATTGAAATCCAGATCTAACTGATGGTCAGATTGAGTTTGTTTTGAAGGAACTAAGGGTTCCCTATCAATCTCCACCGTCAGAAGAGCTTCCAAATGAAGATTCCAAGAAAGACTTCGAGAAACAAGAAGAAGACTCTGAGTTTTCTGAAGAAACCCCTTCTTCTTTTCTCTTTCTTCTTGGCGAGTTTGACCCTCCTTGCATGGGCAAACTGATTGTAAATGGGTTCATGGATCCATGCAAGTTATCTAGTGTCAATTAAGAATAGTTTCCCTTCTAGTAAAGTTTTAGTTTAAATTATTTTTCTCTCTGATGCCCTAAATTTAGAATTAGAGTTGTGGATCAAATTCTATATATTGTAATCACAAAATCAATGTAAGGGTCAGACTCTTAATACAATAAAGATATAAATTTGGTGCTTCATTTGTGGTGTGTGAATTGTTGCTACCTGTGCAAAATTATTGAATGTATGCTTGCATTATTCATTATTTTTAGAGAGCCTCTTGTTTATTGTGCTTCGAATTCGCGTTTCTTTTAGTTGGAGTTTGATGTTGTTTGCTCTACCTTGTTGTGATGAATGCGTGGAAGAGATCATATTTGGGCTTAATGATAAATCTGTCTCATGGGTGTGCACATCTTGGTGGCTTCACAATTTGATCGGTTTTGAATATCTTGCACGAGTAAATATGTCTTCTCTCCAAACGCTTGCATCCATGGGGTAGTTAATTGTGACTTGGTCTACTTATGCTTCGTGGGTTTACACCAAATCTCTCCCATCATTCAATTCACAAGGAAGGGTTTACAAATAGTTTATGTCTATAGGATTTCACTTTCATTCATTTGCTTACTTTATCGTTACTCTATTCTCAACTCTCTTCCGTCTTTAAATTTTGAAAATCTAAAACATCTTGGAAAATACAAAATTGCATTTTATTTATCAAAAACCCCCATATATGTTGAAATGGAAAATACCAAAAAGAACTAAAGTGTTTTACAGTTTGATGTCTTGAATGAACCATCAAAGGCCTCCTCGTGAACAATCACATTTATCTTCAACTGAGTAACCAAGCTGGTTGTGACCCAACCCCGGAGAACCTTGGGAATAACCTCATTATTCTTTCAAGAGAGGAAATTGAATCTCGAGATCCTAGCAAGTTGGCTTGTGTCAAAACAACGCTCAACAAAACCTAACTAAGGAAAACAATAGCAAGAAATAAACGTAACTATTGTACAACATAGGGGTTACCTGTTTTAAATTTAGATCTGATACAACTTCAAGTCCTGACCATTGTACGTCAAGGGTAATGCTTCACCATCCAAATAAATCAGCTTAAAAGAATTCCTCTCAAATTCTTGATGGATCTTAAAGGGTCCTTTCTAGAATGTTTTAAATTTTCCTTGCATGCCTTTGGGTGCCTTGATCTTGTCCCATAGCAACACCATATCCCCCTCCATAAATTTCCAGTGTCTGCTCTTTTTATCAAACAAGTTCTTCACACACATTTGATGTCGTGTGATATGATTTACCGCTTTCTCCCTTTCCGCTTAAAGTTTGTTCAAGTAAAGAATCCTCTTTTCTAAAACATCTTCATATATACCATCTTCTACTGTTGTTCTCAGTTTGCAAGTTGCCAGTTCTAATGGCAATGGAAGACTGGCTTCGATCCCGTAGACAAGTTCAAAAGGGGATACGCCAATGGCTCTTTTAGGAGTCACTTTGTCTGCCCAGAGGACTTCATAGATTTTCTTGTGCCAAGTTCTCTGGTTGTCTGCTACAAGCTTTTTCATGATTCTAACCAAATTTTTGTTACTAGAATCAGCTTGACCATTTCCTTGAGGGAAATAGTCAGATGAGTGACTAATCATAATGCCATATTCAAAACAAAATTCAGTGATTTCCTAAGAAGAAAAGTATGTAGCATTATCCATAACTAACTTAATAGGTAGACCAAACCTTACCAGGATGTTCTCTTTGATGAATTCACATACTACCTCTGAAGTAGTTTTCTTGTTTACTTTTGCCTCCACCCATTTCGTGAAGTAGTCAGTCATAGTGATTATGTAGGTATGGCCTACGCTAGACGTGGGATTTATAGGACCAATAAAATCAAGACCCCACTATTGAAAAGGACCTTCAATTATCACTGGTCTAAGGGGTAGTGTTGCTAACTATGGTTTTCCAGTAAACATTCTACATTTCTCACATCTTGCTACCCAATGATATGCATCTCTAAACATTCTCGGCCAGTAATAGCACTGTCTCAATATCTTGAATGCAGTAACTGATGAGGAGAAATGTCCGCCACAAGCTTCATCTTAAAACACCCTTAACAACTTCTCTTGTTGTTGTTTGTCAATGCACCAGAGGAAAGTTCCATCTATATATCTCTTATACAATCTATCTTCCCAAATTATATATTTAGAAGCTTTCAGTTTTAGATCTCTTCTTTTCTTCGAAGTCAGTCCTTCAGGACATTCACCGTATGTCAAGAAATACACAATATTTTCAAACCAGGGATCTTGCATACTTACTACTAGGACCAATTGTGTATTTTCAGGGTCTTCTTCCACTTGGGTTTCTGCCATCACTTTGCACAGTGCATTTTCTCTCACCAACTTAGTGGGATTGATTTCTATGTCATATTCCTAAGTCTTAGCCACCCATGCTCCTTTGTTATTACATCCCATGTTCTACTGAGTTAATATGCTTTTTACTACAATGTCAAGCACATATACAACAGAGTGAGAGTGTAAAATGTAGAATCTAAAATTCTTTAAAGCTTTTACTACTCTGAAAGCATGTTTTTCAGTCTGAGAGTATCTCAGCTCATGATTTTTCAGAGGTGTGCTCATAAAAGTGATAGGAGCTTGAACTCCTTCCTCGTTCTCCTACATGAGGATGGCTGATAGAGTGTGTTCAGAAGAATAACAATAAATTATGAAATCCTTCTTGTAATCTGGATGACATAACACTAGGGCATTGGCTATGGCATTCTTGATGCTTTTGAAATCTTTTTTACCAGAGTCATTCCACTTGAAATTTACATTCCCTTTTATCATGTCCACTATGCATTTGTTAATCTCAGAAAAATCTGGAACGAACCTCCTGAGAAAGTTTACCTGACAAAAAAATGATTTCACTCTAGTTTTGTTCACAGGTAAGCTTAAGTGTTTGATTTCTCTCACCCTTTTTGGATCAATTCTTATGCCTTCCTGGGAAACAATGTGACCTAGCAATTTCCCTTTAGTCACATAGAAAACTAAATTTTTGGGATTCAGTGAAATCCTATCCTCTCTACACCTTTTCAATACTCTCCTTAAATCATTTATATGATCTACCCTTTTTCTAGAAAACACAATAAGATCATCCAGATACATACCAAATATTTTTTTCTTCATATCACTGAAAGAAATTTCCATACCTCTCTGAAAGGTTGCCCCGATATTGATCAACCCGAATGGCATCCTGTGATATGAAAAAGTGCCCCATGGGATAGTGAAATTTGTTTTATGCTAGTCTGATTTCTCCACTTCTATCTGGTTGTACCCTAAGAAGCCATCTAACATAGACATCATCTCAGCTCTAGCTACGGTCTGCAATAGATGATCTGTGTTGGGAAGAGCGTAGTTGTCTTTCAAATAGGACTGATTGAGATTTCTGAATTCTACACAGGTCCTTATTTCTCTGTTCTTCTTCCTCTTAGGTACTATGTTTTCCACCCAGGTAGAGTGATGGATAGGGTAGATAATCTTTGCTTTAAGCATTTTATCCACTTCCCTAAATATTGCATCAGCAACTTTGGGATTGTAATTCCTTTGTTTATGCCTGAACGGGGCACCCTCAGGTTTTAAGGGAATATGGTGTTTGAATTTACCATTCATAAAGCTTTTTAGATCTTCATAACTCTAGGCAAAAACATCTTGGTATTCCAGGAAGAGTTTCCTAGCCTCTTCCCTTTCTTCTTCAGTGCAACATTTCCCAATATTGATCATCTTGCGGTCCTTTTCACTTCCGATATTAATTCCTTCATACTCACCAATGGTAGGACCTCTTTTAATTCTCTTATTATTAACAAAATTATCATGTCTATTGAAGATTTTTTCAAGTGTAACTAAGTGGGGAGGGATGATATTGCCTTTCAACTAGATGACCTCTGACTTGTCCTCCTTCCGTTTGCCATAACATTCTTCCTTATGATCACTGGGAGCATCTTTATGGAAGTTGCCACCACTCTCCAAAAAGAGGAGGAGATTCTTGTCATTTTCAAGCACTTTCCAATCTTCTTCATTATCAGGCATAGATGGTCGATACACTACCTCTACTTGGTACTTCTTATCCTTGAACTTTGGGTGAGGGAGGAGTAATGAGGCTGACACTGCTAAAGATTTTGCCTTGGAATTCAATTCTCTCATTATAGATTCAATAAAGAATGCATCCAATGCTTCTATTTCACCCCATACTCTATTCCTATAGTTTTTTAATCTATGGTTTTTTACAAAGTATTGATTCTTGACTTGGTGCATGATTAACATCGCATCACCTCGAGCTCTCAAGATTTTCACACCCTTCTCTTTTGCAGAAATAATTCCTAGCAACAAAGATTCATACTCGACAGTATTGTTGGTGTTCCCAAACTCCAATTTATAAGCCATGGGCTAACATACTCCATCTGGTGATATTAGGACTACGCTTGCGCCAGACCCTGAAGATACACAACTACCATCGAATTTGAGGGTCCAAATTTTTAATGGTGTTTCCTCGATGGAAAACTGATCTTCTTCTTCTCTGAGTTTAGTTTCCTCATCATGACCATCTGTAAACAACATATAATTGCCAAATTCTAATTCCTGATACAGAATTTGGGCTTTAGGGTCATCCGATTTTAGCACTGTAAACTTAGCTTTTTCTTCCGGGACCAGCTTTATCTTTTTGTTACCCACTAGGATTAAAGCTTGACACCAATCTAGCTTTATTTCCCCTCCTAGGTCTCTGTAGAAACTCCTACTTAGCAAAAAACTGTAACTAGCAGGTATATCAGCAAAAAGTATTGTTAACAACATTTTCTTCTCAGGATGTGCTGCTAGAGCCACTTGGGCATCTTTGATTTTCCCAACCAGCGGTACTTTTTCGGAATCCATAGAGTAACACCTACCATGGGCTTTAGTGAGGGTAATTCCCAAGGATTTAGCTACAGTTGATGGCATTACATTGTCTGAGGCTCCAGAGTCTATTATGCAATTGCTTAACTTGCAACCATTAATATACAACGACACATAGAATGGGTCCAGCTTTTGGCCTGGGAAAGTAGCTAACACAAATGGCTCACCTTTCTCAATTGGGTCTAAAAATATAGACTCATTTTATATGGTATTCACAGCATTTTGATTTACATTTTGATTCCCCTCTTTATAGTAATCTACTAGCTTTTGCAGTTGTACAGGATTAGACTTAAGATAGTCTATGGGGGAAATCTGAATTTTGGAATCTCTACAAAATTGAATAATATAAAAAGAGTTTTTCTCCTTACCTGGTTGTAGAATCCATTCTCCTTGATTGGCCTCCTTAGAATTGGAAGTAGATGCCTCATTATTCTTTGGTGGAGATGTGGAAGTGGGGCCTTTATCCTTCTGACTCTGGGTTAAGACTATATAGGAAGTCTCGTATATGGTAGCATAACATGTTGGTCCTTGTTCTGAATCTGATTCATATTCTAAATATAAGTTTTTAGAGTCACCATGTGAATATGAATCTGGTTTAGCTCCATACACTCCAGCATTCCACTCGTAAGTCTGATGCATCTGCCAAGCACGAGCTACGTTGGGATAGCTTTCTCCGTCATGATCTATAGTTAAGTGGAAAGCACACATGTTTCCCCTTTTAGGAGGAGCTTCTATAGCTAACCTCTATGGTGGAGTAGTCAAATATAATGTCTTTCCATCGGCATTCCTCCCTTCATTATTTCTTCCAGGCTGCTCTTGAAAGTTTCACTGATAGGGATTATTAAATCTAGGAAGCTGCATCTTGAAGATGATGAATTCATTGGATAATTTTTGAATAATCTCATTTGATGATGTGGTGTTACTAGTACTGGCTCTAGACTGTATTTCTCTTTTCCATTTTCCCACCGATATCATGTGATCTTCTAACTCCACCGCAGTCCTTTGGGCAAGGTCCAAAGTGGCTAGATTTGTTCTTCTCAAATCATAACTGATGTCGGGAGGCATAGCACTTATGAAAAATGTTCTCCAATTCCTTGTAGTAGGCATGTCAACTGCTGGAATATGATTTACTATCTTGTTGAATTTAGCCACAAAATCTCTCATACCGATAGAAGGCTCTTTCTTGATGGAGGTCAATTGTGTCAATAGGGCATGTTCATCTTCAGCAGTTTTAAATCTTCTCTCAAAGGCAGCTCTCATGGAGGCCCAATCTATGATTGAGGAATTGGGTAAGTGGTGAAACCAATCAACAACACCTTCAACAAGGGTTTCAACGAATAATCTGACGGCCACATCTTCTTCTCACACTGCTAAGATATTAACTGAAGTAAAGAATGCAGTAATGTGTTCATCTATAGATACTTTCCCATCTCCAGAGAATTTGGGGAAATTCTTTCTTGAACCTGAGGGAAGGGGATTATATGTTGCTAATTGCAATGGTCCAACTGCAGTGGCCCAAGGAAGTGCCATAACTACCAGAGGTAGATAGGGTGTTAGATTGACAACGGGAGGAGCAACTACTCCGTGCAAAGTTAACACTTAACAAGTGGTGGACAAAAGAGTTGGTTTTTTGGGTGGTGAAGGAGGTCTACTTTTGTTCTTAGTATTTATGTTCTTTCAACAGGGTACTTCAAGTAGGGAAAAATCAAGGTTTGCAAGTCTCTCAAAAACTGGGTCTGTACCACCTTCTTTCTTTGCACTCCTAAGAAACCTCTTGGGCTCCAGGGTTCCAACTAGTCTTCTAGTCTGGCTTCACGCTCTACTTGGTATTGTTCCCTTCTCAAATTTCTCCTTCGGATGGCTTCTTCAAGTGCTTCTATTCTAGCTTCTTTGTGCTCTAGCACTTGACTATCATTTCTATATTGCTTAGTGTTTCTCCTATATTTCCAAACAAAAGTATTCAGAGAGGAAATGAGATCCTCCTAATCGTCTCAGAACCCAAGATTTGATTGGAGTATAGGAATTATGTTTTCATGGGGAAGCACCATCTTTCCTCATGGTATGCTTCTAGTATAACGATTGTTCATTTCCCCAGTAGAGTCACCAAAAATCTATTGGTAAACAGATTGTTCTTTTATGCTTTAACTATAGAATACCCAAATATATAAGAACAATTGAATACAACAGTTGGGAAATTGTGACTAAACAACTAATTTCCCTCTGAATTTAAAGGTACAATTACCTTAAGTAAATGATCTTCAATGAATATCAATCCTTCCTATTCTAACAGGGGTATGTTCTTGACCCGAGAATAGAAGAGGTAAACCAAGCTAATCCTAGACAAGAAATAGCTCAGGCAGGATAAATTCAACTCCAACTTTAGCCAATTTCAAGACTTCATCAATCATATGACTCCTTAAAACTAGTAATGCAATAACCAATAATGAAAATGCAAATGCAAGACTTTAAATATTTAATGATAAAATGACAATGAATAAATCTATTTCATAGGGACGTCTCCCAAACTTAGAATAACACTAGATTTCCCCCTAATTAACTGTATCAAATCATAATACAAAATTCTGGTTCAACCACAAACTATAAATCTAATTCCAAAGAAACATTCTAATTTAATAGATCAATAAATGTAATGAAGTGGAGCAGTTAAAGAAATGGCATTCAGACATACAAATTTGACTCAGCAAAATGCTATCTTTCACACAAAAATTTAGCCGACCTCTGTATTTATTTTGGAAATAATACATATAGGGTTCCAGCATTGGACCATTACAAAAAGGGGGTAACCAAAATGGTTCAACTTCCCTAACCAGAAATGATAAACACAAGTTTATCCATTACAATACTATTAAAATTTAGCACAAGAGGGAATCTATCTGAGCTTCGGTTTACTTCCCCTTGTCTAATTTGGCCCTATAGGCAGTGATAGTTGTAATGATCAGGATGAGCTCTTCATGCCTATTGATATGGACATTAGTGTATTTGATGAGCCATCTGGAATGTTCTTTGGCCAGGCTCTTGATCACATCTGTCTGATCCTTAAGTTCTTCCATGGCTTTCAAAATGCATCCGCTCAACTACTAGAGTTCCGGCACCTTGTCCAAATGGGTGGAAGACTGTTCCGCCAGCTTATGCACATAATCAAAAAATGATTTCTACATGTTATCCAATCTTATCATTTCTTTTCCCTAACTGCTTCTTTGTAATTCCTTGTGCAGACCTTGAAGAAGTTTAAAATCTTTGTTCTACTCTTCCTTGATCTTGACATCTATCTATTGCAACCCTGTTTCAGCTTGGATGATCATTTCAATTTTAAATTCTAGGATTTGAAGCCATTTGATCAAAGGCTCTTCTCCTTTCTATAAGATCTTGGCCTTTAATGCCTCCTCGGTCTTCATTTTAACCACCACGTGTAGCATTACTATGCATTCTTGACATCTCACTCTCTCTGATGCGAGAGTCTGCAAATTCTTTTCAATATTATTCCTTTATGTTTCCAGAGTCAGGAAAGCGTTGCCTAGTTGCTCGACAACTATAGGTCCCTTAGATTCAAGCCTCTCAATCCACCTCTTGCCAATCTGTCTGAAGTGTCTATCCTCTTTCAACTTGGCTATGATGGCTTGGTTCACCGCAGAACTGGGATCAAAAGTGGTATGGATACCGGGAACACTTTCTATCGGAGTGATGAGTTTCCTGATGAAATTAGTTAGCTCAGCTACTTCTTCTTTAAGTTGAACTTTAGCAGTTTTGAGCTCCTCAAGCTCTTCTTCTATTACCACATTGGTGGAATTCCACCAATCTACCTTGGTGTCATGCCGAGCAAGACCCATGTCAAATGACTGTAACTGAAAATATATCTTTGATTCTTCCCTCCTTTGTAGGCTTGGCCACCTCCATAGTGAAATGCCATGTTTAATGATCTCGACCCAATGTAGATATTGTCTTCACTTTCTTTACTTTACCCACTATAGTGTTGGGTTGCAAGGCCCATGAGAGAGTATCTTTGTTGGAAGTCCCTTCCTCTGCTCTCTTCCTTTTACGCTCTAGAGTATTTTCTATCCAGCATTCAACATTGGTAACTTTGGAAGCAAAAACCAACTCTTCTATGAATAGATTTATGATGACTGGAGGAGTAGCTTTAGTCTAGGAAGCTAATGGATTCACTGATGTAGGAGAGGAGGAAACTAATCTAATAACTTTAGTAGCTTCTTTTTGCTTCTCAACCCTCTCGTCCGATTATGTGGCTGAGGTATTGGAGGTATCTTCACCCACCTCTACTACAACAGGGGATCCTCATCTTGGAGTATCTTAGGTCAAAGTGTTGACTTGTGTATCTACAACACTAGTTTTAACTGATTGCTTAGGTCCTACACCTTTAGTGGACTCTTCTGTAGGCTTGGCTAGGTCTGTAGAAACTGCTTATTCTGTTGACCCAATGTCTGGAAGCGGGCCCTCTCCGCATGTCTTCTTTGGTTGGATCTCTTTCTTAGGAGGCTCATCACCCCCATCGGCCGGCTGAGATGAACCTTTGGCCACAGTTGGGATCATTATTGAAGAAGTTGCTACAGTGCTCAAAGTATCTTTTGTTGGGGTTCGTTGAGAAGGAGGCTTCCTTTTCGACCTCTTCTATCTGCCTGCAGTCCATTCAACCCACTGCTCTATTCTTTTGTAAATCCCACCCATTAAGGTTTCCAAGTCGTTAATGGCCTACCCTAGCATGGGCTCAAAGCTTATAGGGAGTGGCTTTATTTTATCCAAAAATGTATTATCATACATATGTTGGCCATCATCTTCCAACCCCTCCACTACAATGTTAACTTTGAATTTTTTGATTTGTTCAATGGTTAACCTGGCATAGAATCTCTCTTTGCTCTCTAATTCATCTTTGCAATTATCCCAGTACTCTTCAATATCATCAACATGATGAATTGCACGAATCATTTTCAAGGAATCTCGGGCATAATTTACAGGATCATACTGCGGCCTCAAAAAATCATATTTCTCCAACCAGAACCTCTTTGAGAATGTCTTCAGAACATTCTTTGCCTTGGATTGGGATGCACAACTGTAACCTCCAATGGTCATTGTTCAGGATTAGAATTGTTACCTTACATCGGGCATTAAGGCTAACAACAATTCTATCCCAACAATGGAAACCTCTCCTAGCTGTGGGTAGACTATGAATGAAGAGGAATCTTCAGATTCTAGGCCGGTTCCTATAAAATATGGAATATCACTTTCCTGATCTGCAAACTATTGGAAAAGGGGAAAATAATATTATAACTAAAAAGATTAAGGTAATACACCAATGAATAATTCAAACTTCTCAAAAAGATGAATTTCAATCCTAACTCACAAACGAATACTTTAACAATTTGATTCTCTGTTCAACATATAGGTTCACAAACTCATGCTATCAGGGTTCTACCACAAATAGCTTGGAGAATTAACAACATACATTTCTCATGCAAGGCCTAGGGGCAGCTAATTTTCTTGAGAAGGAAAAAAATTTCATTCACTTCCTTCAGATAATAACCAATTTAACACTTGCTAGAAAAGATGAAACAAGATTCGATATTGAAAAACAAGTACACAAAATGGGAGTCAAAGAATCTAGTTCATTTCTTCAAAAATCTGACAAGATGATTACAAAAATGGCCTTCAAAGCACCTAGGAACGATATGTTCACTAAAATGCCCTCTCTCCAAAATATGCAACTCAATGGATACAAAATGCATGAAAA
>MU227780.1:668687-687020 GCA_018584345.1 Thuja plicata | reverse complement strand
TGCCTATAACGTAGCCTTCAACAACTATCCCTCCAAAAGGCATATTCCTAAATTTGAGGCATAATTAGTGCCTAAAATCTAGCCCCTAAAGGCTAATTTTGAAAATGACTAATGCCCCTAAAGTTGGCTTTTTAAAATATTTTCCTCCTTTTTACATAATGTGCCAACTTCATTACAAAATACATTACAAAATTCTACCCACATTTGCATAAAAACTCCAACTCCTATGACTTAAAACCCGACAGCATAGCATAAAAAAAAAACCTAACTCCAGCCAAGCCGACGCTATAGTGAAAATAACTAATGCCTAACTCGAGATAACAAATACAATGAAGAAAATATCTCATAATGCACTATCTAGGTACCGTAGTTACCTAGGCATTTAACTCTTTCTATTCGATGGATTCCAAAGTTTTATCCATTTTGACAAAAATATTTTGTATCTCTTCTTTTGTAATCTGTTGTTTGGGAGAAGAATAAGGGTTTGGTGCCACCATATTGTTGTTCTATATTTTATCTCTAGTGCTCTCTATACGCGTGAGCTGGGAAGTTAGAGTTCTTTAGACCCCGTAATACATGGCACTCTATTTGTGTATGAACTTGGGATTTACCTCTTGGCGCTAGGATTTTCAACACATTGTTTTGATCTTGAGTAATGTTTCAAAGAGCTCGGGCTCTCTATACACCGTGGGCTGTCTTTAGTAAAGTGGAGTTAAATTCCATAACACAAGGCACCGTGTTTGGGCTCGAGCTCTTGGCTAGAGTTGTGACTGCTTTGCATAACACATGGCATTAACTATGATTGTAACTCGGCCTATGCTGGAGTTAAAATCTGCACATTGGCTGGAGGGTGAACGTTTGGCACTGTATTTGACTATTACCCTTTTTTAAGTCACTTACTATTATCAAAAATCTCAGGCTCTACATTAAGACTGGTCATTCACTACAGTTGAAACCGTAACTTGGAGATAAGTTGACTCCTTTGCTTATGCTGTCCTTTCTGTTTGAATGTGTTTCTCATTGATTTGAATGAACTATGGCATTAACTATGATTGTAACTTGGCCTATGCTGGAGTTAAAATCTGCACATCGGATGGAGGGTGAGTGTTTGGCACTATATTCGACTATTACCCTTTTTTAAGTCACTTTTTGTTATCAAAAAGCTCAGGCTCTACATTAAGACTGTCCATTCACTACAGTTGAAACCGTAACTTGGAGATAAGTTGACTCCTTTTCTTATGTTGTCCTTTCTATTTGAATGTGTTTCTCATTGATTTGAATGAACTTGGGCTTCTTCTTGTTTATTATAGTGATAACATAACATCACCATGCCTGAAACTTATTAAAAACATGTGGAGGATGTGCTATATGTGTTAAACTAGAGATATTGTGTGTTATCAGCATCTTTTCTTTGACTGAAATTGAGCTCTATTTGAATAGTGAGCACGTCTGTTATACCTACACTTTGCAATGTTTCTTTACTATGCTGAAGCATCAACTATGTCTCCTTTTCTACATCATAAAATTTGCAGCCTCATTTTAAGTCCTGTCCTCTGTTTGATCATTTTTTTAACACTCTTCTTGGAAGTAAATGCAAAATATCTGCAAGCTGTCATCTTAAATAAGAAATGGACTCCATAGCTTCTTTTTTTTTTGTAGACTCCATTCATTTTGTTTTCTATTCCTTTTATTTTATGCTTGAACTGTTTGTAGAAGCCATGCTATGTTTGAAAAGAAAGCATATTTGTTGTCACTCAATCCAGTTGGTTACTTGATGTACCTAGAAATTATTCAGACATAAATACTGAAATGATAAGAGCACTATAAACATGAGAACATACATCACTTTAATTCCAGCAGACCAAAATAGCACTGCTTGCTAAATACCCTGCATAAACATTTCTTCAAATCCATTTTAGACATATGGATACTATACGTGTTCCGCTCCCATGGATATATGCATAACTACATCACAGGACTGTTGTTTACTCTCCATTTTTCATGAAACTCTGCATTTGAACTTATTTTTTTATCTGTAAGTGATACCCTTCCTTGTAGTACTTTGTTCTGTAACACCATCTTTCATTCATGCATAAATATGTCATTCTTCATTTGATGATTTCCTCTTTGGAACATGAGCTGAACATGTGAAATAACAGCACCATTTGATCATTCTTTTATTGTTTGAGCTCATAACAGCAAAACGGATATCCATTCTATTGTATATATGCATATTCTGATTACAAAATAGATAGGTCATTTAGTTCTATCTGTATATGCATGTTACTTTATAACAGCATTACTGTTATGTACTGTATCTTCTTTTACTTGTATATGCATAACATTTTTCACAACAGCACTGTTGCTTGATTCACCAAACATGCATAATCTTTTGATGACAATAACACTGTCATTTTCTTTTTACTCTTACATATGCATTATTTAAAACTGCATCTTCATATGCATAATGTGATCTTTTGACTGCACGGAATCTTGCTCATCTTTTTGCATATCAGTATCAATAGTGTTTGAAATCTTTATTTGAACATTTATTTCTTTCCTGTACATTGAACATCTAGCATTCTTTCATTCTTTAATAATGCATATTTGTGAAGTTCGAGCATAGGCTCGTGACACTCACTGCATCTTTTCAAATGCAGCACATGATTTCATAAAGATATGTTTGTTTGATGTTATTATTTAGTCAATGTAAATGCATATCTTTCTATTACATTGATATCATCAGTAAACATGCAGTTCATGAAGTTTGACTGATGCATGGTATTTTTAGGCTTTTATGTATTGCTTAGATCCAATTGGATCTAACATCTTTTTCACCATGATGATGCAGGAAATAGGAACAATAGAAGACGTAGGATGTAGGACAGACAGAGATAAGACCGGACATGAAAGACTTCAGATGAACAACTCCAGAAACTAGAAGACCTCTTAAAGGCAATACATAGACCCTAGACTTTATCATGCTTCTTTCTTACTTTCTTTTCTGCATATGTCCTCTGAGTTTCAGTATGCAAGATGTAACCTTAAAGGAACACTTGTCTAATACATTCAGTATGAATGCACAATGTAAAGACCGTTTATGAATATGAAAGTGTGAATTTGATCAAAACTTAGAGTACAAATAAAATATGATAATATGAATGTAATAGTAATGTATTCATCTGTATTGGCTAAACAGTAATGTTAAAGGAATGTATCTTTATGCAAATTTTACTTTTTTCAGATTATTATCCTGCACATAAAATTTTGGGTAACAGTCATCAGGAATTCATAGCCCTTCTTATTAGCATCAGCACATATCAGGTTCACCTAGAGTTCCTACCTCATTACCTCGACCAACACGATCATATCATCGGGATATCTAGGCAACTTCAAAGGGAAGTCATCAAATCCTACAAGATGAATATGTGAGAAATCCGCAAATTGAATAAAAAAGCACCCAAATTGGCTGATTAAAGCCATGGCTTCAGGAGAAAATCACCTTTTTGGGCAACCTTGTAGCTCCCTACACAGTCTCATTGTAAATGTATCATTAACTCTGAGATATTCAGCATAACTATTATGTAATTGTAGACATGGCAAAAATTCATAGCTTTTAACATCATTTGGGAACTCTTCTAATCTAGGAAGCCCTGGCCAAATTTGAATTGTGGCCACTATATATAAGAACTGAAGACTTGTAGAACTCATTCTAAAGCTTAGCTCTACTTAGGGCACTAGAGAGATTCTCGCTTACCATAAGAGCCCAATCGATGAAATGGTGTTGAGAACAAATCACCTGAACTAAGAAGAAATGACGCTCAATGAAGTTCAGTGCATCACTCTCACCTCGGATCCTATGGAGCAACACCAAGATGTCTACAATCTCTGGCTTCAGATTCATGTCATATAATGTTTTGGGCAACTTTCCTTTGGTGCTCCTCAGCTCTTGAAACCATGAATTCATTATTTCCTTCTTTCACACTGCCTTCTTTGCTCCATATTTAGTAACCGCCCGACTATATGTCATTTCTGAATATTCAGCCTGCTCTGGAATGTGCGGGGATTTCTGGACAAAATCTCAATCAATGCATAGAAGAACCGTGTTGTTGGGCAGGAGGATTTGCTTGGTATCTGGATTATATCGAGCTATGCACTCTTGAACAAGCTCAGGAGCTTGAACAACAAAAGGAAAACCAGCAGCTTCTACTAACCCGCTCTCCTTCAACTTCTTAGTGACAAGGTGTATCTAGTCTGCCTTCAATCTGCTCTGAAAGTTTTGCATATCAAAGAACTTCAAGGAGGTGTCTGTAATCTTATGCCATTCATCCCATCGAACCCCATAAATCTAGTAGCCATGCTTCAACTGGTTATAACTTGGGAATGAAGTATATCTCTCAAAAGTGCAAGAGCAATGGATAACTATTGCTAAGAATTTCAAATTCAGACAATTTTCTAAACAGATGGTAGATCCTGTTTGTAATACCTCACTGATTTTATAACTTTGAATTCTTACCATTTAACGACTGACTTCCCACGCCACATGAATGAAGAGACTAAGACATTAATGAAAAATTTTGTTATGGAGTAAAACAACTTTATTTTAATTAATTACTTTACCCCCCATGGGTCGTTAAGAAACATCTTTTCACTTTAGTAACCGTAACTGTAATTTTCTGGAGGTAGCGAAAAATTACTTTTTTGCTTCCCTTTCAGCGGAGAAATACTTTTGAAGTGCTCTTTACTCAAAAATCCACTGAAGGAGAAATTTAGCTCATCGAGATGCTAAAATGGTATGTCTTGATTTCATCGGCTTTATTTATGCCTTGGATCACCTATGAGATTGATTCTTCTTTAAAATTCTTCCATATAATGATTTTGCAGAAAATGTACTCCGCAAGTCGAAACACGCATGTTGGAGTAGCGGAGAAGCCATTTTCTGCTTTTTCGCCAGTAAGCTTGCATCTTGAATTCTTCCTCGTTCAATCATTCCTTTTGCTTGAAATAGATTTGATCTGAATGCCCAAAACCTCCTTATTCTCAACTCTCTCAATTAAAACTTTCACTGACTTTTGATACTTTTAAGTCTCTTAGTTGTGAAAAATGCACTCTGTCTGTGATGTTCCGCTAAGGAGAAGCTCAGAACCAATTTTCCGCCAATGCTGCAAAAGGGAATGATAAGGAAAAATACTTCAACTGCATATAAAACCAATGTTAGAATCCTTCGAAACATGACCTTTACCAGATTTGGGAACTTAACCTACCCAATGAAACATGATCTTAGATACAAATTCCCTCTGGCTCAAAAAAGAGAAGGCAATTTAGGGAAATTCAATAAAGGCCTCCTAGCCTAAGAGGATAACTAGACTTAGACTCGGGACTTACATGAATATTTCAAGACCACTACTACACATTAAACATCCACTGTGTCTAAAGGTATGTAGACCAAAAGTGGGGCAACAAAGTTGAAGTTTGTACATGGAGGAGATGCCAATGTACTCAGAGCAAAGGCAGAAAGCCTAGGAGGGAGGTTTGATGACCTAAGGATGAAAGAAGGAGAAAACATTACTCAGTATAGCAGTAGAATAAAAGAGGTAGTCAATGCTATCCGAGGAGTTGGAGGTACACTTGAAGAGGAGACAGTGGTAAGAAAAATATTAAGAACCTTATTGCTTGTTTATGTTATTAGAGTTTCTGTTATTCAAGAAATGAGAGCAGTTGCAAACAATATAGTTACTCTAGATAGTCTGATTGGTAGACTAATTTCATTGGAGATGAAAAACTTTGATAATAGTGCCTTACCATCCATAGAATCTACATTCAAATATTCTCTAAGGATAAGTAACTCAGGTCATAGACACGCTGTTAGAAATGATAATGACAGTGATAATGAGGATCAAGGACTTGATAAAATTGAAGCACTTACGGCTAGAATATTGTAGAGAGGCAAAGGCAAATACAAAGGTAAATTACCACTTGTATGTTTCAATTGTAAATAGGTTGGACACTTTGTTGCAAGATGTCCAAACTGATGAAAAGATGATAGAGGAAATGATAGACCTTATGAGAAGAAGTTTGACAGAGGTGATAATAGATAATATCGGAGCAACTGACAATCTGACAAGAGAGATACCTGAGACTAAAAGGACAAAGGGAAGAAAGCTTGCTACCTAGCTGAGAGAAGAGCTGATGACACTGACACCGAATTAGAAGAAGACATCGAGATTGTATTTGTAGCTATGAAGGATGACTCAGATGAAGATGAAGAAAGGTATGTAGAAACTGCACTCATATCTAAAGTTATTAAAAATGATGTCTGGATCATAGATAGTGGCTGCACTCACCATATGACCAGTGATAAACAATATTTTGAGACATTTGAATACTATAATGGTGGTTCAGTGAGAATGGGTAATGATACACCTTGTCCAGTTGAAGGTAAAAGAACCATAATGTTGAATATCCTAATAAAATGTGAAAATGATTAATGGGTTAAAGGACTGAATTACAATTTGTTAAGTGTTTCTCAATTGAACAATTCAGGTCACAGAGTAGAATTTGAAAATAAGAAGGCAAATATCTTCAATGAATCAGGAAGGTTGACTGGTACCAGTGAGTAGACAAAAGGTAATCTTTTTCTATCTTAATGACACTAACATGACTTGTTTGATGGCTAGAAACGAAGACTTATGGTTGTGGCACAAAATATTGTGTCATGTAAACTTTGACAACATGATAAAGATAAGCAACAAAAGGAATGTCAAAGGCTTATCGACGAGACTAAGCCCGAGCATATCATGTGCAAGAATTGTCAAAAAGGTAAGATGACAAAGTCTAGTTTCAAGAGAAAAACCCATAAATCTACTGCAATTCTAGAATTAGTCCATACATATCTAGGTGGACTGATGAGGACAAAGAGCTACTATGGAGATAGGTATTTCATTATCTTTGTTGATGATTTCTCTAGAATGATGACATTCATGTTTTTAAAGGATAAATCAGAAGCATTTAAGATGTTTAAATGGTACAAAGCAATGGTAGAAAAAAAAAGTGAAAAGAAATTGAAATGCTTAAGGTCAAATAGAGGAGGGGAATTTACTTCAGAAGAATTCACTTACTATTGCAATGAGCATGGAACTAAAAGATAAGTTTATGCACCAAGGACACCACAACAAAATGGAATTGCTAAGAGGAGAAATAGATCAATTGTTGATTGTGCAAGAACATTGATGATTGAGAAAAGCATCACTCAAACATTTTGGAGGGAAGCTGGCAGTACTGCTGTCTATACACTAAATAGAGTACAATTGAAGAAGGACACAAAGAAGACACCATATGAGCTTTGGTATGGTCATAAACCCAATGTAAGTTACTTCTAAATCTTTGGTAGTCAATGTTATATATTGAAGGATGATAGAAATGGAAAAGTTGACTGCAAAAGTGAAGAAGGTATCTTCCTAGGGTATTCAACCAAAAGCAAGGCTTATAAATGTCTTAACAATTCATCTAACAAAATCATTGAAAGTGCAAATGTGAAAATAGATGAATTTGCAGAAAAGAATGATAAGGAAAGCAAAAAGGAACTAGAGGACTACAACAGGTTTGTTTATACATAACTTGACACTCTACTTGAGCAATAGTGTGTCACTCTTGAGCATCAGAATATTGCACCCGAGCATCAGGCTGCAATTACTGATGATCAGGATAATACTCAAGATGATGTTCCAAACAATGGAAATGAAAATGAAGGTGAAGAAGATAATCAAAATGATGAACATAGAGTTGAACCAAAACTTGCTAAGTATGTCAAAAGGAATCATCCACAGAACCAAATCATAGGAGACAATAAGGCTGGAACAAGAACAAGAAGTAAGTCACTTAACACTAGATGTTTACTTTGTGATTTTGAGCCTAAATTTGTTTACAATTCACTTGAGAATGAAGAATGGGTCAGTGTAATGAATGAGGAGATAGAACAGATTAAGAAGAACAATACATGGACACTAGTACCGAGAACAAATAACAAGAATGTCATTACCAAATGGATATTCAGAAACAAGATGAATGAGAATGGAGAAGTCACTAGAAACAAAGAAAGATTAGTATGTAAGGGATATGCACAAGAAGAAGGTATTGATTATGGTGAAACCTTTGCACCCGTTGCTAGACTAGAAGGAGTTATAATATTACTTGCTTATGTTGCATTTAAAGGATTCAAGGTATACCAAATGGATGTCAAATCTGCATTCCTAAATGGAATACTTGAAGAAGAGGTATACATTGAACAACCAGAAGTTTTTTCCAATCCAGACAAGAAAAACATGGTATGTAGACTACACAAAGCCTTTTATGGATTGAAACAAGCACCGAGAGCCTAGTATGAAAGACTTCACTCATATCTCATTAGCATAAAACTTGTTAGAATAAGTGAAAATAGCAATCTATACTTAAAAGAAGATACCGATGGTAATATTCTGATTGCTAAAATTTTTGTTGGTGATATCATTTTTGGAGGGAATGAATTGTTATGCAAATCCTTTGCTGATGAAATGAGCAAGGAATTTGAAATGTCTATGTTTGGAGAGATCAAATTATTTCTTGGTCTACAGATTCTTCAATAAGATGCAGGAATATACATCACTCAGTCCAAATACATCAAGGAAGTGCTAAAGATATTCAAGATGGAGGATTCCAAACTAGTTGGAACACCTATGGCTACTAGATGCAAGCTGACAAAGGAAGACAAGAAAAATGAGGTAAATCAGACCTTATATAGATCAATGATTGGTAAACTGATGTATGTTGTTCACACCAGACCAGATATAGCACATGCAGTGGGGATAGTTGCAAGATTCTCTGCTAATCCCAAAGAATCACATATGACTATTGTCAAAAGAGTTCTAAGATATTTGAAGAACATCAAGGACTATGGCTTATGGTACAAAACAAAAGGAAAATTTAAGCTACAAGTCTATACATATGTTGATTGGGCTAGAAACATTGATGACCGAAATAGCACAACTGGAGAAGCATTCTTCATGGGTGACAGACTTGTCACATGGATAAGCAAGAAGCAAGGATGCATCTCTCAGTCTACTAAAGAAGCAGAATATGTGGATGCTACTGCAAATTGCTCTAATATTGCATGGATCAAACAATTACTGGAAGGTATGCATGTGAAGATCCTTGAACCAGTAATTATCTATTGTGATAATACTTGTGCAATAAACATTTCTAATAATCTAGTCATGCATGCTAAGACTAAGCATATTGCTATCAAGTATCACTATCTGAGAGAACAAGTGCAAGCAAAAGAAGTGACACTAGAATATGTTCAATCAAAGGAATAGTTAGCTGACATATTAACCAAGCCATTACTGAAGGATAATTTTGAGTATCTAAGACAGAGACTAGGGGTTCAACCCTTGTCTATCGGTCAGTAATCTGACTAGGGGGTTGCATTAGCCTATACCACATCAGAAGATCAATCATGTTGATGCAAACACTAAGATGGATAGAAACAGATACATCTGTACACATCAAGGTACAAATCTACACCAAAAATTAGGACATTGTATTGTTGATGGATAGGGAAATTCAAGGAGTATATTATGCAAAGGGATGGAAGATGATATAAATGATAAAATAAGGAGAAGTATTTTTGTTTGACATTGTTTTCAAAGGGAGAGAAATATCTCATTATCATACAAAAGGGAGAATTACCATAAGGAAGAGATGATCTCCATATCACATAAAGGAAAGAGATGGTAAAAGGAGAGATTATATCATTATCCATGAAGAGAAGTTCCTAAGAATAAAAAATGAAGAGTTAATCAATATTTTAAGGGAGATAAATTGATTACATATGAAATATCCATCTAAGGAAGAGAAGTAATAAAGGGAGAGAGTTCAGAAAAAGAGAAAGAATGTTGTCAAAGGAAAAAGAGATTATCAAGAAGAGGAACAGTCAAGGAAGAGCACATATCAAAACAGAGATATCAGATGATACATCTATCCAGTGAAGGGATTAAAGATTGAAGACAACCACTCTGCAGGAAACAAATCTAAGCTATTTTTTGAGCTTACCGAGAGCCAGACATTTGTAATAGCTACATTAGGAAAGCTTGATGAAACTGTATATTTCATATTGTATTAGTGATAGTATAGTATGATAATGTAGTATGTTGCCATCAATGCCAAAGGGAGATATTGATGATATGTAACTTATTGAATGCTTGAAGATGTTAAGTTGATCACCAAAATGCAGAAGGATGATGCAAGACATTAAATCAGTTAATGGATTGTATTGTCATTGATGTCAACTTGATATAATCTAATTGGTTATAATCAAAGTGTCAAAGACTTCAAAGGATAAGAGAGATAAAGATTATGCTTTCTATAATGCATAAAAGATAAGCATTCACATTGTGACTTCAAACACTAATGGTCATTGGAACCCAGTGGATAGAGATCACCAAAAGTCAAGATACAATGATGCCCGAGCAAGAAAATCAACGAGCAATACTAACAAACAGAATCACAAGCAAACCTGACAGCCAGAAACATAGTGTAAACCAACGGAGAAGCCCGAGGAGAACTGGAGTGTTGACTGATGCCATCAAGGAGTTAAACCAAAATTAACTTGAGTTCAAAAATGACAAAATATCTAGCTAGAAGAGCTAAATATAGAGTTAATTGGTAGTTATCATTGTTTTAATCAACAAGATAAGCCAAAGATAAGTGATTGATTTAAAGTTGATTTGTCCAGTTGGCAAAAAGATCTCAGTGAGATAAAATAGGATTTTTGCTTTAAATATTATTGGCGAGAATTGTGGATCACACCAAGATCAAGAAGATCAAGAACCTAACAATGGTGATATCATGTCTATTTAAGAGACAACTCAATTCATTACGAATTGGTGTGGGGAGAAAAATAAAAGAGGATGCTAAAGAGAAACTAATGAAGAACAACTTCAGACAGTGTTGATCAACAAGATGAGGAAAGAGTTGAAGAACTTTGCAGACACCAAGCAACAGAGCATAGCATCAATGAGCATAATCAAAGTGGAGCAAAGGTATAAACAAAGTTATATTGATCAGAATAGTTTGTGAGATTACAATAGATCTAAAAATCTGCAAGTATAGTTGTATATGTGAACAGATCATATTGTTTCATTTTAACCATTGATTCAGAAAATCTCTTAACCAAGCAGGATTTAAAGATCCTTTCTATATTGAGATACATCCAATGGAGTATCAAAAAGTTTGTTCATGAAGATAGCATGAGATGACAGATACCTATTGACAGGCCAAGTGAGTTTTTGATCAAGGATGGTAGCATAGAGATGCCCAATATCAAGTGATAGACTAAACGTTTAAATCCTCTAACAAGGTCACACCTAACAATGTGTTTGTAACCTTTAACAGGGTTGGATCTTCACTGAGTTCACTTTAGAAGAGTGAAAATTTTGGGTTACCGGTCCCAAGTGGTTTTTCCCTTAACAGGGTTTCCACGTTAAAAATCCATGTGTCAATGTGTTTATGAGTCATTAATTTAGTGTTTTGAATTACACTTAACTTAATTAGATTGATCAGTATACTCTAGATAATTTACTATCTTCGGTAAATTGACATATTGTTAATCGGTAAATCTACAGTAGAAAGTTTTACAAAGCATTCCGAGGAATAGTAAATTGATATAAGTATTTGGAGGCATTCATCTTATAGGACTGAAGATAAATAGAGGTATAATTTTGTGGTACTAAGTTTTAAGGGTTGATTATTGGAATATTTTTGAGGCCATTGATTCACTCNTTCCCCCCCCCCCCCCCCTCTTAGTTATTACTAACATGTTGTGTAGAGGGATCTCTATAGTTGATTCAGTTCAACTTTCAGAGGTTTGCATGATTATTTGAGTGAGATATGGGTTTTTGTGTTGAGACTGGTATTTTGGATGTTTAGAGGTGACAATGTGATAATATTTAGATTGGTAGTGCTCTGCATTGCAATATTTTCATATAAGGATCTATGTATCATTTTTGGGACATTGATGTGTGACCTTAGCTCAATTTCTTCGTGATTTGGAGTTCTAGAAGCTACACAACACCACACTTTATACCAACTTAAAACCATACATATAGAGATATAGATTATCTTTCACACTTCCTCATCACATACAAAAGCACTTATACATAACTCACACAAGTAGACACACATGCTATACCTTCTCCCTCATACATCTATCCTTGTGCTAGCAAAAAATCTCAAAGGTCAGCTAAGCATCTTAACCAAACATAATTCAAATTAGCTCGGCACCTAAACATTCCCACAGTGGAAAGGAATAAAAAGTGGTCCATAACACGTCTTAACTAGGACCAAAATATACATCATTAATGTCATAGTAAATAACATGGGTGGAAGAAGAAGGTAAAGACTGAGTAGACTCAATGATATTGATCAAATGAGAAGGAAAAAGATTGGTATAAATTTGCAAGTTTTGGTTAGAAGGTGCTAAGGATTTTTTTTCCTTCATCATTAACACTCTCAATAGATATAACATTAGAAACAATGAGGTCTTTAATAACATATTTAAAATGGAAACACTTATCAGTATCATGGCCAGGTTGATGATAGTAGTGACAAAAAGCTTTTTGGTTCTTGATTGATAGAGGTAATTGTTGGTGTTCTTGAGGTTCAGAATGATGATGTTGATGATTCTAGTGATTTGAGTTGATCTAGATATTTTTGTGGCATTTTATGATGCTTGTGGATGTTTATAGATCATGCTCCTATTATGTTGTTGGTTTTCATTGATTGTGGTGATCACATTTGGTGATTCTCAGTCGGCAAGTTCATGTTATTCATGTTCTTGGCCAACTTGGTGTTGTAGCGTGTTGCAGATGATGGAGGCATGATTATTGGATGCTTACGTATTTGAGGATGGTGTTATTGATCCATGTTATGTCTTATCCAACATTCATTGGTTTGCATTCAATATTATAATTAAGAGAGGTTGTATCTTTAATATTTAGGTGTTTGGACAACCTTTGAAGAATGAGTTGATGATTTGTATAAATGTAATTGTATTCCTTTGTGGATCATGTGAAATGTACAAGATGAGATAGAGGTGTGAATATTAAGTATATCTTTTGAAGGTTGAGATTTGGTGTGGAAAATGAAGTTGCACTTCAATGGAACTGATCCAGGCATGTTGAAGATGTTATTATCTAGCTCATGATATGTGGATTGTTCTCCATATATTTGTAATGCAGTGAGCCTTTCCAGGGTAGGAAGCCTTTTGTATTTTGATCAATGAGCTCTAGGCAATGTTCCTGAATACAAGTGCATTCCTATTGTAATACTCCTAATAGGGTATAGTACTTTGAATAGAGTACATCATATTACAGGTTCATCCCCAACGTGGCTGTTCTCTTGAACGATTTTCCACGATAAAAATCTTGGTGTTATGTGTTCTTAATGTGTTGTGGATTTGTGCTTCATTGTTTAATTGTCAGATTTAAAGTTAAGGTAAAAGTTTTGTTTAAATAAAGAAGTTTTGGAGACACTTGATTAACCCCCCACCCCCTTCCCCACACCCCCCCCTTCCACCCTCTCAGTTGTCTGCAACCTTATTTCCATCAATTGGTATAAGAGCCTAGTTCCTTTGTGGGAAGATTAATCACTTGAGGTGATTTGGGATGGAAACCTTTAAGAAGGATAGTTCAAGATTTAAAGGCACTAACTAATCTCTTTGGAAAGGTTGCATAGAAACACATTTGAGATGCGTTGGTGAAGACTATTGGGAGATTACTAAGATACGATATGTTCCTCTTGCAAATCTTACTATTGTTATTGATGATGAGAAGAAGAAAGTTAAATACAACATTATAAATAAGGAAGCCTTATGGAGCATTTTGATTGATATTGAGATGACAAATGTTATAAAATTGAAGACTACTCATGAGATTGGGAAGAATTTGTAAATATTATATGAAGGTGATGCTTATGTGAGGCTTGCGAATTTGTAGAGCCTAAAAGGGAAATATGAGACATTGAGGATGAGTGAAGATGAGAATATCACTTCCTAAATGTAGAAGGTAAATGAACTTATTTATACTATAAGATATGATGGTGTTCAATTGGATGAATAAGATATGTTGTTAAAGTGATTATATCCTTGCCTCCATCCATCAATCACAAGGTTGCTTCTATTGAAGAGATTAGAATAGTGACAAATGTGATAAGAGACATGTTGATTGGTTAGTTTTCAACCTTTGAGATGAGTGAATTCGGTGATGCCCTCCCTAAATTTGAATCTACATTCAAAGCTACTATTTATAAAGATAACAAGAGATATGATCTGGGAGAAAGTTCTACAAGAGTATCCAAATATGCAAAAGAGGTGGAATAGATTGAAGAAGAAGAGTGTAAGCTAGAAGATCTTGAAGCCCTTATTTCAAATAGATTGCATAAAGATGTTGGTAAATATGAATGAAAGTTGCCTCTTAAATATTTTTCTTGCAAAAATATTTCTCATTTTGCTTCAATATGTATGGATAGAGAGCCTAACCATCAACCTAGAAAATTCCAACCTATATATCAGAAGAGATGTTAGTATGCTACTGATGAAGGTGTGACAAATGATTAATCTAATGAAGGTGGCTCAAAAGAATATGAATGAGTATTTATTTCTATCAAGGAAGAAGATTATCCTAAATCTACAAGTTGCATGAATGTGGAAAGAGCTTTGGCCTCATAGGTTGAGGAGAAATATGAATGGGTTATTGATAATAGATTTTCACATTGTATGATAGGTGATAAGAGTAAGTTTGTGAGTTCATAAAGATATGATGGTGGTGTTGTGAGATTCAGTGATGACACTCTGTGTCTAATCTATGGAAGAGGATCCATTACTCTTGATGGTAATAAAAATACTGATGATATCTTATATGCTAAAGGTCTTAAGCATAATTTATTGAGTGTTGGATAGTTAGTTGACAAACATTATGATCAACAATTCAAGAATGAAAAGTGTAGACAATTGAGAAATTATAGTATTGAGATTTCTTCAGGTACAAAAACTAAAGGTAATGTCTTTCATTTAAATAGAGCTAATAGAAGATGTTTGATTGCTCATATTGATAAAATTTGGTTGTGGCATAAGAGGATGTGTCATGTAGGTTTTGATAATATTGCAAAGATCAATTCTAAAAAAGATATGAGAGATCTTCCTAAGTTAATGAAACCTACTAATGCTATGTGTAAGGAATGTCACATGGGTAAACAAAATAGATCTACTTCCAAGAGAAATACTTATTCTTCTAAAATATTGTTAGATCTTGTGCATACTGATTAATGTGGTCCATAAAGAACAAGAAGTTTTCAAGGTGACATATATTTCATGTTGTTGATTGATGTTTATTCAAGGATGATGTGGGGTACTTTCTTGAGGGAAAATTTTGAGGCTCTGGACAAATTTAAGATCTTCAAGGCTTTAGTTGAGATAGAGATAAGATTAAAGCTGAAGTGTTTGATATCCAACAAAGGTGGTGAATTCACTTCTGATGAGTTTAATGCATTTTGTGAAGAGCGTGGAATAAAGAGACACATATATTCTCCATGAACCCCATAGCAAAATCGTGTAGTATAAAGGAAAAACAAAACCATTCTAGACACTTCAAGTACAATGATGATTGAAGGAAATGTTCTGCATGCTTATTGGAGATAATTTGTGAGTACTGCAGTTTACACATTGAACCAAGGCAAATAAGTGGTAATACTACTAAGACTCCTAATGAATTGTGCTATGATAATGTCTCTACTGTGAGATATTTCATTTTTTTGGAAGTAAATACTATATCAAAAGAGATGAAGATTTAGGAAAGTTTGATATTAGAAGTGATGAAGGAATATTTCTTGGTTATTCAACAAAAATAAAGGCATACAAATGTTACAATAACATATTGAGAATGATAGATGAGAGCGCAAATGTCAAGGTGGATGAATGTAATCAGAGACAGTATAGATCTTTTCAATATGATTCAGATGATCAGGATGACAATGCAAATCAAGGGATGAAGCCTCAAACTCAAAATCAAGTTTAAATTGTTCCGATGGATTAACAAGAAGAAGTGAACACTGAAGAGAAGCACAAGAGTCTGTAATTCATCCAAATCCTAAAAATCCTAGGTATGTAAGATTGAATCATTTAGAAAATTAGATAATAGGTGATAGAAACAAAGGTGTTCAAACTAGAATAAAAATTTTGAAGATAGGGTTGAGTATTATGTAATTTCAAATATTGAACCTAAAGATGTTAGGAAGCATGTCAAGATGAACATTGGGTGAAAAAAATGAAAGAAGAGTTGAATCAGATTGAGAAGAACAAGACACATGGTTTCATGTTCCAGACCTAAGGATAAGAATGTAATTGGAACTAAATGGGTTTTTTTAAAAAAATTGAATGAAGATGGTGAAGTGATAAAAAAACAAGGCAATACTTGTTTGCAAAGGATATTCACAAATGAAAGGTATAGACTTGGAGGATAGTTTTAATCCTATAGCTAGAATTGAAGCTATGAGATTATTTCTTTCTTATGTTGCTTACAAAGATTTCAGGGTATATCAGATGGATGTCAAGTTTGCATTTTTGAATGGTGAATTGGAAGAAGTGTACATAGAGAAATCAGATGGATTTTCATTGAATGATCAGAGAAATATGGTTTGTTAGTTGAAGAAAGATTTGTATGGATTGGAGAAAACCCCTAGATCCTGGCATGCAAGATTGGATAAGTATCTATTGAAGCTTGGATTTAACAAAGGTACTACTAACAATAATTTCTATTTCAAGGTTGATCATAATAATCTTCTAATTGTTGAAGTTTTTGTAAATGGTATTATCTTTGGAGGGAATGACAAGTTGAGAAAAGAGTTTTCTAATGAAATGAAAAATGAATTTGAGATGTCTATGATTGGAGAGATGCAATTCTTTCTTGGTTTGCAAATCACACAATTAGATAATGGAATCTTTATATCTTAGTCCAAGTATGTGAAAGAGTTGTTGAAGAAATTTGGTATGGAAGATTCAAATCCAGTTGGTACTCTTATGGTGACCAGATGCAAGTTGACAAAGGATGATAATTCACTAAAGGCAAACTAGATTAGATACAAATATATGATAGGTGAATTTCTTTATTTGACTCAGACCAGGCCCGATATCATGAGTGTTGTTTGTATTGTTGATAGATTTTAAGAATATCCTAAGGAATCTCATGTTTTTATTATTAAAAGAATATTCATATAGTTAAGGGACAGTTGATTAAGACATATGGTATCCTAAAGATGATGATTTCCCCTCGAGTGCTTTTACTGATGTTGATAGGGTAGGTAATGTGGATGAAAGAAAGAGTACTAGAGGTGGTTCATTTTTCTTGGGTAAGAGATTGGTTTCATGGTTGACCAAAAAACAAAATTGTATTTCATAATCTACTGCAAAGGCAAAATATGGTAATGTTGCAATCAATTGTACTCAAGTGATATGGATGAAGTAGATGTTGAAAGATATTAGAGTAGAGTATGATTATCCTATTGCTATCCACTATAACAATTCAATTGTTGTAAACATTTCTAAGAATCCAATATTGCATTCAAAGACAAAGCATTTATCTATCAAGTTTCACTTTTTAAGAGAGAGAAGGTAAATGAGAAGGAAGTTAGATTAGAATATGTGCCTACTGAGGAACAGATAGAAGATATTTTCATGAATCCTTAGCCTAAGGAGACTTTAAAGTATCTCAAAGGTTAGTTAGGGGTGAT
Source organism: Thuja plicata (assembly GCA_018584345.1). NCBI lineage: Eukaryota > Viridiplantae > Streptophyta > Pinopsida > Cupressales > Cupressaceae > Thuja > Thuja plicata. The sequence goes on along the minus strand of MU227780.1, from coordinate 669,206 downwards.
TTACCCTCCTAATCAAAAGTAAGATTCATTGGTTTGCATCAGTCTAGTGTATTTCACTAAGATATCTTGTGATTTGGATTGATGTTTGGTGGTTACTACTCAGGAGGAATAGTCAATCTTGAGTTTTGTGAGTCAGGGGTTCATATTTTTGGCATCTATGGTTAAGTGCATATACATGCCTTTTCCATTGATGTCAAAAGGGGAGAAGGAAATGTGTGAAAAAACCAAGGGGGAGAAAGTTTCAGTAAGGGGAGATTGTTGGTAGAGTTATTGATTCGATTTCTTTGACATTGATTATTTTTTACATCATATGTTTTTCGTCAATGCCAAAGGGGGATATCATTGGAATAATATGTATATATGTGTTTTCATTAATTTTTTTTCATCGACGTCAACATATTTCTCTGTTTGAGATAGTGTTCCTATTATGTTCAATGAGTTGTTTGGTCTAGTATTGATAGTGTGTTGAAGATCATAATCTATGAGTTTGTGTGTTGTGTAGAGGGATATATATATATA